>CAMOHE010054522.1:60578-77292 GCA_946598075.1 Artocarpus hirsutus | reverse complement strand
CAAAAATTTCAAACTTTGGCATTGCTAGAACCTTTGGAGGAGATCAAACAGAAGGATACACAAACAGAATGGTTGGAACATTGTAAGGCTCAAAAGCACTAATCATCCTCTAACATTCATTCAGTTAGCCATTTCTTCTTGGTTAACATTCTTTCTACTAATCATCCTCTAACATTCATTCAGTTAGCCATTTCTTCTTGGTTAACATTCTTTCTACTAATCATCCTCTAACATTCATTCAGTTAGCCATTTCTTCTTGGTTAACATTCTTTCTACTAATCATCCTCTAACATTCATTCAGTTAGCCATTTCTTCTTGGTTAACATTCTTTCTACTAATCATCCTCTAACATTCATTCAGTTAGCCATTTCTTCTTGGTTAACATTCTTTCTACAGCGGTTACATGGCACCAGAATATGGAAGCGATGGGCTATTTTCTATAAAATCCAACGTCTTTAGCTTTGGCATATTGGTTTTGGAGATCATAAGAGGAAAGAAAAACTGGGGATTCTTTGATCCTAACCACCGCCTTAACCTCACGGGACATTTATTAATACTAATAAAAACTTCGTCACCATACATATACATGACAAGGATCATTTTAACTTGATGACAAAGGCATTTTTGGACACTTTTTTTAGGCATGGAGATTGTGGAAAGAAGGGAACGCCTTGGAACTTATTGATGAATGTTTGGTGGGCTCATGTGCACCATCGGAAGTGTTGTGTTGCATCCATGTCAGTCTCTTGTGCATACAACAACGTCCTGAGGTTAGACCGAGCATGTCATCTATGGTTCTGATGTTGGGAAGCCAAACTTCACTGTCCCAGCCTAAACAACTAGGTTTCTTTTCAGACAAGGCATCTCTTGATCATGTCAATAGTTCTCCTTTGGCTGATCATCACGAATCCTCTTCGATGACAAATGACATAACCGTCACCCTATTGGAGGCTCGATGAGTAGTCCCTATGTTCAGATGGAAATTGTAATCGAGAGTTGTAGCTAGTTATATATGAATTTTGATAGAGATGCAACAATGAGCCGAGGCCCGTGAGCCGATCCAGGCCCATCCTGCTAGGCCGGCCTGGCATTGTTCACAGCTCAGCCTGGCCCATAAATATTGGTGGGCTAGGCTGGGCCAATATATATCGGCCCATGGGCTGGCCCGTCTACGCCCATAATAGGCCGGCCCATCCTGGCCTACAATAAACAATATTTTTTATGTTTTTTTTAATGTTTTTTTTTTTTGCTTTTAGTAATTTTGTAAACATCTTATGTATAATTATCCTGATTGTATTCTTTTTTCCTTACCAAAGTTTTGTCCCACTAGGTTTTCCTTGGAAAGATTTTTAATGAGGCAATTGTAAATAAAATATCCCTTTTTATATTTCCCTTAACTATTCAAGCTTTAATATTTGTTAACTTGTTTAAAAATTCAAAAATAAAAAATTTAAAAATTACATGCTTAGATAGGCTGGCCCATTTAAACCTATGATGGGCCAAGATAGGCCGGGTTATTTAAGGCCTATGGCATGGCCTGACACGGCTCACGGTACAGCTTGGCACGGCTCACGGTACGGCCTGACACGGCCCATGTAAAATTAACCCATGGGCTGGGCCAAGCCAAGGTAATTTTAATATAAGTCGGCCCGGCCTGGCCCACAAAATTGGTGGACTGGGGCAGGCCGGCCCATGGCCCACGTAGGCCTAAGGAGAATGGGCCGGCCTGTTCTTGCATCACTAGATTTTGATCTTAGTTTTTTCTTTCTAATTTAAGCATGGTACGTGGACAAGTGTAACTGATAAAAAAATAGCCTCTTTTGTTATTAAATACTTGTGTAGGATCCATGTCCAACTTAACTCAGACACTCTTGTTTTTTTGGGCAAAGTAATCTTCTTAATTTTCTTATTCATGATAGTATGCATATCCAAAATGCTTTAGGTAACAACATATTATTAGAAACACAAATCGCAAAAATAAATAAATAAATAAATGTGTAGATTCTAGTTCTTTTTTTTTTTTTTTTTTGTTTTTTTTGTCATAGCAAGCTCTATCTAACTTGTGACAAAAGGGCTTTTCTTTTACTTAAAAAGAGATTATATAGAAATATATGCTTAAGAGAGTTTTTGAGCGTGAGAGTGGTTGTGATTGTAAGAATGTTCATATTATAATAAAAGATTTTAGTGTTTATGTTTGAACAAATTTCCAACACTAAATTGATAAAACAACCAAAGTCTGCAAAATAGTAAATGAAAAAATTGAACTAAAATTTAGAAAACTTGAAAGATATAGTGAGCATGCCCCTGTCAATTTTTACACCCAACAATTTTTTCTTTTCACTTTTTTTCTATAGGGTTGCACCCCTGCAGACTTCCATAGATATGAGAATTTTTAAAAATTTTTAGTTACATCCCAAGATTTAATTTTTAAGTACCTATAATTCAAACTTCAAATGCCAAATAAACTAAAAATCATTGGCATTATTATATACAATTTAAACAAAATAGCAATGGTGTGCAAATTTATGCGGTAGAAATCCCAAATCAAGGGCATCTGATAATTTCTTTATCATTAATCTATATTTACTAATTTACTTTATCTTTCCCTAGAAACAAACCTTCCTTAACGATAAACGTGAACTACAATGGAACCTAAATTCAACAAACAATAACAATATATCCACTTCCAAATAATTACCTGCCTCACCTGGACCCATAACCATAAATAATTTTGCAAAATCATGCAAAGGTTCCAATAAACACACACAAAATTGTATAACGAATAGAGCATTTGATATGGTGGTTAGAACTATTTTAACTGTAACATGTGAGAGCTATATATTATAACGATTTTTTTTTATTGTTACTGTAACATGTGAGAGTTTTACACTATTTATAACTGAAAAAATAATTTAAACCATTTTTACCAAACACTCTCTTAAACTCTTGCATGCCAAAATGGCAAAATTATTAAAACACCTTCAAAACCAAGGCCTTCCATTTATGCCGTCCCTCCTTTCGATTGTATCCCGTTGGATGGAGGATTGATTTTTGGACGTAAAACAACAAAGTGCAAAGAACCAATTGTGATGAATGGGGTTGTCGATTTTTCTGTTCCTTCTTTTTAGACCATAGGTTTGCCCACAACCTTGGTTACCATTGCTGCCAGTTTCTTCGCACAAAGTACACATATAGGCTTCAGAAACAATACAGCATGAACGACTACTTAGGTATTTATTGCTGCCAGTTACTTCGGACAACGTACACATATAGGCTTCAGAGGCAATATGGCGTGCACGACTATAAATAAATTGCGTCTTAAACCCGGTAAAAGGTACAGGACACATAAAAGACCTTTCACGAGTGCGCGCCCACACAAGGGGAAAATGTAGATAAAAAAAGATGACGATATTGGTCAAGATATCTATGAAGAATGTTGTAAAATTTTTAAAGCTTTGACGATATTTTTTATTTATTGTTAAATAATTTAATGACACTAAATTGTTATCGTTAAAAGAAAATTTTTAATACGACATTTATATAAATGTCGTTAATTATTGTTTCAAATGTTATTAACAATATTTTTGTTAGAGATGTCGTTATATGTACTTTTTAACGACATTTAAAAACTACATGTCGTAAATAATATATCGTTAAATGTAGTTTTTCTTATAGTATAAATATGTATACTTTGATACTTTTTTGTATGTTTTTCTAGTTATTTTCAACTCTACTCTTGTAAATATCTTTTACTTCTTATATGTGCCTCTAAATAGTTTTCTATCTCCTATTCCAGTGAATTCGTTTAATCTATGGTTTTGACACAAAAAAAATATATAATTTATTTAAAAAAATTTCAGATTTTAATATATAAAAAATTTCTCATACATAATGCACACGCGCTTCGGCATGCTTCAACTAGTATTAGTATTCAAATCGCAAATAGTTTGTCTTGTTCCATTTATATTATATGACTGTCTTCATAGGAATATTAAATTGCAATGGACAAAAAAAAAAAAAAAAAAAATCCTCTTGACTTGAATCATTAAAGAAATAAAAAACACTCACACACACCAAAGAATTCTTTCTTCACTCTGTTGTCTGCTCAACGAAGCAATGTGGAACAAGAGCATTCACTTCCAATTTCTATTTCTACCCGGTACACCTTTCCCAACATCAACCACAATAATCTTTCTATAATTTACACCACCATGCCCAGAGATCAAACGGCTATACAAGTAAATAAAAAATGCCCATGATTCATTTTACCTTTATCACTCTATGTTGCAGTCTTCTTTTTTTTTTTTCGGCGCAAGGACTCATTCGGACTTAACAGTATTAGACCGTTGAAGTCCATTAATGGCAGTGATGGCAAAACTTTGTTCTCCATGGGAGGAAGCTTTGAACTGGGTTTCTTCACTCCAGGCAATTCCAAGAATTATTATGTGGGCATTTGGTATACAAACATCCCAGTTCAAACTGTCATTTGGGTTGCAAACAGATGTAGCCCAATTAATGATTCCTTTGGCTAGTTGACGATAAACGACACAGGCAATAATCTTGTGCAAACAACAGCGTTCCGAGGATTGGCCGAGCAAAATGTCATTTGTGGTTCTGATCTGGGGAAGCCAATCTCCGTTGTCTCAGCCTAAACAACTGTTGGGAGTGCAGGAACAAAGTTCCGCATTGGCTAGACGTAGAATTGAGAAATGGTTTATAGGGCGTCGGCTACTCCTTTTAATAGGTCAACATCCCAGGATAGAATCCTAAGGATCCAACAACAACCAGGTTTCTTCTCGGAAAAGGCATCTCAGATCATGTCAATAGTTTTACTTTTGGTGATTATTATGAATCTTCTTCGACGACGCATGAAATAACCGTCACCCTACTAGAGGCTCGATGTTCAGATGCAGATTGTATTGTAATCATGAGTTGCACTGGCTTCTTTTGTTGCTGGAGACCGAAGACGTTTTTCTTTTGGGTCAACTGCAGATTTTTTGTAGCGCTTGTGAATTTTGTGATGGGATACATTATACTATGGTAAATCAGACAAAGCCCAATGAAGAATGTAGCCATAATTAAATCTGTGATATTACATAGCAATCAAATAACAAAAGTTGTAATATACTGTATATTATAAATTTGTAATTTTGGAGTTTAAAGTTTGTTTTCATGAGTTTCAAAATAATTATGTTAATATAGATAACATTTGAAAAATAACATCATTAATTGAAACACAAAATAAAATAATATAATAAAATTTTCATTTTCACTCTTTTAGATACCTAATGTAATATTAACATTGATATTTGTATTGATAAATAGGATAATTTTTAAGTAGGAATTATAGTTTTTTAACTGCCTGCAGCGACTATTGCTTTAAATATCAGTTGGATTTATTTTTTAATAATATGATCTATTAGTGTTTGCGTTAAAAATTTACAGCATGAGATATAAAAACACTCTAAATTATAGATCAGATTATTTAAAAGTTAATTTAACAACTAAAAGATAGAAATTCTTACTAGTAGATTAAAGGTGTTCCTATCGTAAAAATTTCCAGTAGATAGTCTTGCAGGTGCGATTGAAAATGTGGAGAATTAATACACGCAATGGAAGCTTCACTTATCAAATTGATTTTTTCTTTTTCTTTTTTCTTCAGCCCTTCACCGGTTTCCTCCATGTGACAGATTTGGCGGCGACTAGCAACATACAATGAGTGACACTAGAATGGCAATCCGGTAGTTTGCCCACAAAGGAATTGGCTTTTATGTAATTACAACTTCCAATGGCTTGCCTTAGTAACACGTAAGAGAAGCTTTGTCTTTTTTACAGCACTTATAGCAAGACGTGTGGCTTGAGGTTTGAATTAACTTTTTAACCGTCTCGTTTGGGATGGTTTATTCTTAAAATTAACAATAGGTGAAGTATAATTATTTTCAAACATAAATCAATTAATCCAATCGACATATCAATAGGGCAGAATATTTACCTATAAATATAATCTTTCTTTAGTGATTTTTCAATAAAAACCCTCCCCAATAATACATGTTTTAATGGTACTTATAAATATCATCTTTCTTTAGAGATTTTTCAATAAAAACCCTCCCTAATAATACATGTTTTAAAACTATTAAATCTGATTAAAGTTATATTTTTAATAACAGACCTTACAACCGAACACAAATACTCACCGGTGGTTTTTTTTTATTCCTATATAAAAAAAAATTGGCTTTTTTTTCTGCATAGGAAAGCCATCATCATTTTTTAGCCGCCGGTCAAAAAATTAAAAAAAATAAAAAAAAAATCTCATTTTCACCATAGTTTACGTCGGAATATTAAATTCAAGCCACTATTCAGCAAATACTTTGTGCTGTCGTATTATATGCTGACAGATTTCTTACGCAAGTCCTGAGAAAATTCCTACTTCATTAGAATTAAAAAAAAAAAAATTTTCACTCTGTTCTCGGATCAACCAAGCAAATGTGGAATAAGGCTCTGCCTTCACTTCCAATTTCTTCTTTACCACGGTACGCCTTTCCCAACATCAACCACAGCAATCTATCTACACTTTGCACCACGAAGCTCAGATATCAAACCACTATACAAGTAAATAAGAAATGCCCATCACTTTTTCCACCTTTCTCACTGCTATTTTGCAGGTTTTTCTGTGCAAAGACTCATTTGCACTTGGCAGCATTAGCACGTTGCAGTCCATTAATAGCAGTGATGGCACAACTTTGGTCTCCATTGGAGAAAGCTTTGAACTGGGTTTCTTCACTCCAGGCAATTCCAAGAATTATTACGTCGGAATTTGGTATAAAAACATCGCGGTTCAAGCTGTCGTTTGCATTGCAAACAGATGTAGCCCGATTAACGATTCCTCTGGCTTGTTGATGATAAACGACACAGGCAATCTTGTGCTTTTGAATCAGAACAAGAGTAGTGTCGTTTGGTCCACGAACTCGTCGAAACAAGCCAAGAAACCAATAGTAGAGCTCCTTGATTCTGGGAATCTTGTGCTAAGAGATGAGGAAGATGGAAACTCGGAGAACTATTTGTGGCAAAGCTTTGACTATCCTTGTAATAACAACATGCCTGAGATGAAAATTGGGTGGAACTTGAGGACTGGTTTGGAAAGGCGATTATCGGCATGGAAGAGCTGGGATGATCCTTGTCCTAGAGATTTCACTTATGGTATTGAGCTTGATATGAAAATTCATTCGTTCCCTGAGCCAGTGATCCAAAAAGGGAAGGCGAAGTTTTATCGGACCAGGCCTTGGATTGGCCTTCGCTTCAGCGGGTCGCCAGATTTAAGGCCTAATCCGGTTTTCGACTACGGTTTTGTTTACAACGATTATGAAGTTTACTATAATTACCATCTGAAGAACAAGTCGGTGATCTCGAGAATAGTTATGAATCAAACGACTCTTTCCCGCCAACGCTCGAAGTGGATGGGGGCAGAGCAGACTTGGAAGACTTACAATTCAGTGCCGAGAGACTACTGCGACAGCCAAGGTCTCTGTGGGGCTAACGGGAATTGCATCATAAATGAGAATCCGGTTTGCCAATGCCTAGATGGACTCAAGCCCAAGTGTCAAGAGAAATGGAATTTGATGGACTGGTCCGGAGGATGCGTGAGGAATACTCCACTGAGCTGCGAGGATAAAGCCAGTGACGGGTTTATAAAATTTTCGGGCTTGAAATTGCCCGATGCTGCGCGTTCTTGGGTTAACATGAGCATGAATCTAAAGGAATGCAGTGCCAAATGTTTGAGCAATTGTTCTTGTATGGCTTATAGCAAGTCGGATATCAGAGGAGAAGGCAGTGGCTGCGCTATGTGGTTCGGAGATCTGTTAGATATTAGACAATTCTCCACCAGCGGACAAGATCTTTTATTCGAATGCCGGCTTCAGAACTAGGTACACACCTCGAATTTGTAATGATTGAGTACTTGCTTCTGCACAAAGCAAAATATATATTTCCTAGTGACTTTTAATCTGATTTTATTTTGTGTTTTAGCGTTGAAATGATGAAGAAAAGGCGAAAGCTTGTCGGAAGGTGAAGAGAGTAGTGATAATTATAGCGGTTGTCATTGAAGTAGTTTGTGGGATGATTTTGGTTGGCTTTTACATTTACAAGAGGAGAAAACTAACTCGTATGTTTTACTCTTTCTATAATCTTCTTTACAAACCATAAAGCCATACTTTTTTCCTGTTAAATTGGTTAAGAGTCTTCTTATTTTCTAACATGGTTCCTGTGTGAAATAATTGTTGTGATTTTTCTAAGCACAAGTGCATGTGTCATCAACAAGTAATAAAGTAATTGTAGAAATCATTCTCTCGAAAGCTAATTGTCACTAGACATCGAATTAATCACTAAACACCGAATTAATGTAACTCTAACTTTATTTGAACAATTGAATAATTGAATGATAAAAGGAAGACAAATTAAACTAATGAAAATGATAAAGTGCAATTTTAACAAATAAAACTTTAATGTATTAAGACATATAGGGTTTCCGACTCACCGGATTAATCCTATCCAATTTACCTAATTTAATCAACGGATGTTTACTCCTATGCCGATAACAAATTTCTCTTAGTTAATCGCTAATCTTTCTCAAGCATTAACAATTTATCCTGGTTAGCAAATTTCTTACATTTCTGTAAAAATTATAAACTTACCAAAATTCATTAAGAACAGAAAATTCACAATGTTACACAAGTCTCATAGATATTTCTATCCTATGATAATTTCATAGCATTCAATCATAGTCTAATTTAATTATCGCTTCTCAATCTCATAGCAAATTACCTACATCTCTATGCAAATTTTAAACTTACCAAGATTTATTAAGAATAAGAAATTTACAATGTTATACAAGTCTCATAGATATCTCTATTCTATGATAATTTCATAGCAATCAATCATGGTTCAATTTAATTATCGTTTCTCAGCCTCAAATTAAATTACAAATCATGCAAAAAGTGTGCAAACTTTTACAAGCATTAATATTAGGTTAAACACTCAGCATAGATAATGAATAAACATCGAATTCAATTAAATTAAATAAAAGTAAATATTCATAATCCGGCTACATCATAGCCCTAAAACATAAAAATTAGTTCAAAATGAAACTAAAAGCAGTCCTAAATAATGTCTTAAACATGATGAGTAAAAGAAAAGAACTGTGTTTGGATGTGAAGATGGTTTCTGTCTTCAAGTTGCACCATTCTTTTTCTCCAAAGCAGTGAGTTCTCCTCTCTTGTCTGCAATTTTCCTCTGTTAAAAACTGTCCTTCAACTCTTCATATTGTTCTATTTATAGGCTAGGGTTCACAAGGGCAATTTGGGGATAGAATTAAGCTTAGAGTTGAACAAAAAATTACACCGGCGCTTAGGCTTCATTGTTTTTGGCGCTTAGATGCTTATGTTGTTTCTAAATGATGCCTAGGCGCCCATATTGTAGTGCCTAGGTGCTACACTGCATGTAGGTCGTACACTCTCTATTTGAAGTAGCACCTAGGTGCCATCTTTCTAGTGCCTAGGCGCTATGCTCTCAGATATTTGTACTAGAATTCCTCCTGCAGGAGCGTCTAGGCGCTCATAAACTGGCTTCTAGACACCAGTCCGTCTTCAAGTCTACTTGTGCCTACTTTTCAGTCTGTTTTACCCCGCAACTTGTCAATGTGTATTTTTCTCTTAAAAACCTACTAAAAAGCATAAAACAAACAATATCAAATTCCTAAAGATTATTTAAAACTAATAAAATATTAAGTTAAAATCATCTAATTAATTGGCCTAAAACTAACTTATCAATAATGTCACTAAGATAGTGAAAATTTCTTAAAAATAGACTCCAAACTTAACAAGTACAGAGAAGTTTATGTTGTGACCTTATTTTAAGATTTTACTAGAAACTAAGCAAATGAATTCAGCATTTTTATTCACATCAGTTGTCTTAATTGTTTTGCTTGCTGTTTTCCTACTTTATATGCATGGTAACATAAAATATACAAATGGTCAACATGGTCATCATCTTTTCATGACAACTTTTTTTTTCTTGCTGTATTAGAAGAAACAGAGAGAAATTTAATAACAAGCACAAATGAAGGCCAAGAAGATGACCTAGAACTCTCATTGTTTGCCCTACCTGAAATCATTATTGACACTAATAGTTTTTCCTTCAACAATAAGCTTGGGGAAGGTGGTCTTTGACCTGTATACAGAGTAAGCTTCTCATATAGATATGCCGGTTTAAGAACATGTTTTTACTTCTTTTGAAATAAGGAAAGACTTCTATTGATGTGGGAATTTAGGGTATGCTTGAAGGCGGGCAAGAAATCGCTGTGAGGAGGCTATCGATTAGTTCTGGACAAGGCGTCAACGAGTTCAAAAA
This sequence comes from Artocarpus hirsutus, assembly GCA_946598075.1. Lineage (NCBI taxonomy): Eukaryota > Viridiplantae > Streptophyta > Magnoliopsida > Rosales > Moraceae > Artocarpus > Artocarpus hirsutus. The sequence continues at coordinate 66,891 of CAMOHE010054522.1, read as the reverse complement.
TGAAGTCAAACTAATCACCAAGCTTCAACATCGGAGTCTTGTGAAGCTTCTTGGTTGTTGCATTCAGGGAGAAGAGAAATTGTTGGTTTATGAATATATGCCCAACGGAAGCCTTGACTCTTTCATTTTTGGTCAGACTCTGTCTCAAGCTAAGACTTGAAAGATTCGATGATAGGTATTATACTTCTACATAGTGGACAATAATTGTTAGTGGTACATTTGCAGATGTAAAGGAAGACAAACTATTAGAATGGCCTACGCACTTTCAAATAATATGCGGAATTGCTCGAGGGCTTTTCCACCTCCATCATGATTCTAGAGTGAGAATTATACATAGAAATCTTAAAGCTAGTAATGTTCTGATTGATAAAGAAATGAACCCCAAAATTTCAAACTTTAGCTTGGCTAAAACATGTGGAGGAGATCCGATAGAAGTAAACACAAGCAGAGTCGTTGGAACTTAGTGAGTAACTCTTGTCACATTCTTTGGTTTACGTATAACACATTTTTGCAAGTTACAAGTAAATTTGGTTCATTGTTCTTGGTAAATGATGTTATGGCAGTGGCTATATGGCACAAGAATATGCTTTTGACCGCCTGTTCTCGATAAAATCCGATCTCTTTAGCTTTGGCATATTGGTTTTGGAGATCATAAGCAGAAAAAAAGGCAGAGGATTTCACCATGAGAACCATGGCCTTACGCTCAGTGGACATGTAAAATACCAAAAACCTTCATTATTCTTGTTAATTCTCTCTGATATTGTCATGTTGATTCTTTTCTATTTTTAGGCATGGACATTGCTGAAGGAAGGTAGAGCGTTAGAACTTATCGACGCGCGATTAGTGGAGTCGGACGAGAATCTACTAGAAGTGCTGCGATGCATCCATGTCGCACTCTTATGTGTTCAACAACGTCCGGCCGATAGACCAAACATGTCAAGTCTGTTGTTCTAATGTTGGGTGGTGAGAGTGCTCTGCCTCGGCCCAAACCACCAGGCCACTTCATGGGAGATTACAAATTAGGAGATAATTCCTCCAATAAACCTCAGTGCCCTTCTGCATACGATATATCCATAACGGTACTAGAGGCCAGATAAGGAATAGGTTAATTTGTAGCATCCCAAAAACATGTTAAAAAGTTGTGTAAATTCAGAAATTTTAGTGTCCATCGGCAATTTTGTTTTAACTCATCAGCTCTAACTGTAAACCATGTAAATCTATCAACAGCTACAGTAAAAAAACAAAAAGTTACTACAAAGTAAAACCTTTACATGCTATAACTTTTAAACTTAAAACTTGTGTTACAACTGAAGTGTCAAACGGCCTATTAGTGTTAGCCTTTTGTTTTATTTTGTCCAATTGTACTATCAACTACTGGATGATCTTTGGAGTTTTTTTCAGAAACATAAAGGGCAAAAAGAAAAAAAAAAAAAAGAAAGAAAGATAGGAGCTTTCTATGGAAGAGTTTCCCCACGTTAAAAAGGTTGGATTTGATTAAAATCTTATCAAAACGAAAATGCATTTGAAACTGACAGGTTTGACCTCAAGTTTGTGTCCATTATGAATAGCAGTGGGAAAGCCACCTTGGGCCGATATTTGCCCACCTAGTCCAAGAGGCTCTTTTAATTCTTTTCAGTATATTTTGTTTACCTTTTCTTTTACTTCACCCCTAAATTTTGTGTAATTATGATATTTATATGACATGTTTTAAAATGTTTTGATTATGGCCGAATTTTTAACTTATCTCATATTTTAAACCCTAGTGCCAAATAAAGCAAAAGTCAATAACATTATTATATAAGTTCATAAGTTCATGGATTGGAAAGTTAAAAAGTGAATTAAACTCATTTTCGGACTTGGTTTTTTTGGATTAAAAAAAAGAAATACTCAAATAGTATAGGAAAAATAGTTGTAAAATTATTTTAATTTGAAATTTTAATCTTGATTCGCAGGTGTTCTCAAAAGAATTCATGCTCCACCACCAAGGAGTCGTAGTGGTTTCATCGAATGCCAAAAATGATAATATTGGATATCACTCCTTTTATAACATGTTTGACACACTGGTTCAGATTTTATTATGTAAAGATTTTTCTGCTTTAGAATAAAATAAAAAACAGTTATAGTGTAAAGCTCTTATATGCTACAGTACATAAAATTTTCTAGTGATTTATTAAACATGCTATTAATTGGTAGGTCCTATGAGTGTAGATTTATGGTGTCAAATACTAATAGGGTCGTTTGTTTTAAGTACTTTTAGTATTTAATGGACTCAAATTTATATTTGAGTATCAAAAATCCTTTTAGATACGTGTTAGTTTCTCCTAAAATCCAAATTCTTTGAATATTAAGAATCCAAGTTTTCAGAGTTCTACTCCCCAATAAACTTTTAGCACTCGAATATCTCTGCTACATTAAAAACTAAAATTCTCTCTCTTTTATTTAAGGAAAAAAATCACAACTTCTTAATTTGATGTCTAATTGATATAATTATTTTTTCATTATGTTCCTAGTAAAGAGAGGAATAAATTAAATTCTATATTGCATATTTTTTTAGGACCATTAATATTAAGATTTTATTAGATTTGCTAATAAATCAAAAACTATTTTCACTATCTCTCCAAATACAAATTTCAATTTTATTTCATACTCAGATTAAAACTTAAATGCACATCCAATCGCCAAATCAGATAATAATTTAAATCACTAAGTCAAATCTTAATTTAAATCGCACTAACTCAAATCAAATAATAATTCGAATCAATTTACCAAATGGACCTGATGTCTCAAAACATAGCTAGAGTGCTGTTGTTGTCTTCTTAACCTTCAATAAAAAAGGATTCTGTCCAAGGAAAAAAAAAAGAAAAGAAAAATGGACTCCAACCAGCTTTTATGTTCTTGAAGAAAAATCATTTTTATGTTATAAGGTTATAATTTTATTATTTGTAAAACTGTAAGCCTCAATTAAGTATACTACATTGTTTAGACTAAATTTTGCTATTTTGTTAATAATAAAGTCATAATGTCATATGATTGAATAAGGTTGTCTTTCTTGAAGAATATTTTATAATACTTTCTTTGAAATTTGCACCAGCCGTGACATTTCAAGTCTTTGGCCGGTAGATGAATTGTCACTTTCGGAGGAAATTGTAGGCTTGCGTTTGGAGTATTGTACTAATCAAACTAATTTGTTGACTGAACTCGCGAATGGTCGAAATTTTCTCCCCCAACGACTTTGAATTCAGGACACTCTTGCAGGTCTAATCAACAACAACATCAAAGATTCAAAAGAGGTTTCATTCAATGGGGGAAAAAATAATTTGGATGTGAAGTTCTTCTAGATGTGGTTCTAGAAACTACAGCTCTCCGGGAAAGGAGCTTTAATCCTATCTCGGACAACTCATTCTAATTCAAATTATTTTTTTACAACATTTTTTTCATAAGATTTTACTTCTTACAGGATTTTAGTAGAAACTTTTAAATTCGAATTGGCAGACTCAAAACAGATAAAATGTTACCTTTTATTGCACTTTTAAGTTTTAAACTTATTTAATCACAATATTATTTTTTTCCTTTATGGGGAATATTTAAATTTACCCCATGTTTGACTGAGGGGTAGGAATTGTGGTTCTCATCACAAACTCAGTTATAAACAGTATAAAACTTTCACATACTATAATAATAATAAATAAAATTGCTACAGTGTAAAGCTCTCACATGCTACACTAAAAGTAGTTCTGACCACTGGTTCCCACCACCCTTTCAAATACTCTATTATTTAGAGTCCTTTTAGTAAATAGATTTGAATTAGTCATTTAATTTGAGTTAGTGATTTTAGTTAGGATTTGAGTTAGTGATTTGAATTATTATTCGAATTGATGTTTAGATGTGCATTTAAGTTTTAGTCTAAGTATGAAATAAAATTAAAATTTGTGTTTAGAAAGGTAGTGAATATAGTTTTTGATTTATTAACAAATCTAATAAAATCTTAATGTTAAAGATTTTAAAAAATATGCAATATGGACCTTAATTAATTCCTCTCATCACTAGGAACACAGTGAAAAAAGAATCATCTCAATTGGATATCAAATAAATAAGTTATGATTTTTTTTCTCAAATATAAGATAAAGAACTTTAGTTTTTTACTGTAGCAAATATATCCGAGTATCAAAAGTTTAGGAGGATGAAAACTCTCTAAACTTAATTCTTAATACTCAAATGATTTGGATTTTGGAGGAAACAAATACGTATCCGACGCATTCTTGATATTCGAATCCAAATTTGAGTCCATTGAATTCAAAGAATGCATGAAACAAACATACCCTTAGTTGTATGGTATCCTTGAACATTGTGTGAAACCTAACGTCAACATTTTAAGGTTAAGAAACATGCATTGAACTTGCACTTGACATTGTAACATTATGACCGATTGTCTCTATCGTTTTTTGCTCAATCAAATTTTTATTTTGTTACGTTTGAATTTTGTATTGGTATACTGTCTTTGTAAATTGAAAACAAAAAAAGAAAAAAAAGATAAATACGTGATGTAATAATGTGATAAACGTTTAAATGTGAAGAATATCAAAATCTTAGAGATAATGTCAAAGATGTGAAGATTTTATCCCACAAAGGTTTTAGATATAAAGCCAACATATTGAGAAGATTTTTAGAGTATTTTTCAAATTCCAAATTAGAATCTAAGTCTATCTTAACTTGGAGAGCAAGTTTGATTTGGAAAGGGATTGAAAATTTGAATTAAAGGATGATTTTATCTCTAGTTTATAAAAGCTAAGAGTTGGATGCGATTTAATGTTTTTAAATGAAGAATATTTGATGTAGAAGAGAGATCACGAATTCCAGAGGCAAGTCGCATCAGTTTTCAAATTCAAGCAAATCTGTTGCAACAAATCCTTCAATGACTTGAATTTTTTATAAGATTTCACTGCCTATAAAAGTAGGACAAGTCTAAGACTTTTCCCTAAAGTTTTTAGAGGGCAAACAAATATAAAAGCAGTGAAAATTTATCCAAGTAGTTTCAGGAGAAGGTACATCATTCTTCAGGAGAAGAATTTGTCATTTTTGGGAGAAAATATTCTGTAGTAGACGAGATCTCATGAAGCAAGTTAAAGACGAGTGGTGCTCACTGAACAAAGTTATAAAAAATATAGTAACATAGGTGTCAATCACTAAGATGGAGTTTTACATTCATTAAGTCCAATTGGTGCTTGTATACAATTTTTCTTAGTAGATTGGTCAGCATCTGGACATGGCCCCAGGGATGTAAGTTTTATAACCAAACCTCAATAACAATTTGTTGTGTTCTTTTGCTTATTTTGTGCAGTGATAATTTATAATTAATTAGACTTTAATTAAAAATTCAATAATTTGCTAAAACAGATCTTTCAATCAGTATCAAAACAGTTCACTAACCTTGTTTTGGTGAGATTTTAAGACAAATTTTATGTTTTTGTAGGTCTGGAATTATTAAGAGATGGAGGCTCAATCACGAAACTACCACTTTTGGATGGTTCAAAATATTCATATTAGAAGGCATACATGAGAGCATTCATTAAGGTGATTGATGAAAGAGCATGACGATCTATTATGACATGCTGGGATCATCCTACTGCTATTGATAGGGAATCATGGTTTGAAGATGAGATAAAACTTACAGATTTATAATTTAAAAGCTCTTAATGCCATATTCAATGCTATAAATGTGAATCAATTTGAGTTTATCTCCAAGTGCAAATTTGCCAAAAAGGCGTAGAATATTCTTCAAACCGCACACAAGGGAACCACTGTTGTTAAGATTTCTAAACTATAATTGCTGGCTACTAGGTTTGAGAATTTAAGAATACATGATGGTGAACGGATTGTTGAATTTAATACAAAATATGTGATATTGCTAATGAAGCTTTTGCTCTTAGTGAAAAGTATTAAGGTTGTAGCAATTGAAGAAGCCAAGAATGTTGACTCCATGAAACTTTATGAGTTAATGGGTTGGCTACAAACTTTTGATATGAAACTAAAGCAAAAGAATAAAGAAAAAAACATAAACCTACAAGCCAAAGTAAAAAGTCTCATAAGAACTGTAACGACCCAAAAAAATTCAAACGTTAATAACTATGATTAATTGAGGGTTTTTCCCTCATGACTTAGCTAAGTACTTAAGAAAGTACAAGTTTAGCATTTATTAACACGTAAATTTAAAGGTCTTAATAGCCGTAAGACCTTAGAAATAATTAATGTTGTGAATGCACAAAATAATGTGCTTTATTTATGAAACATGTAATAATGTAATGTTATGATAGTA
>CAMOHE010054522.1:42901-59945 GCA_946598075.1 Artocarpus hirsutus | reverse complement strand
TTATCTCCAAGTGCAAATTTGCCAAAAAGGCGTAGAATATTCTTCAAACCGCACACAAGGGAACCACTGTTGTTAAGATTTCTAAACTATAATTGCTGGCTACTAGGTTTGAGAATTTAAGAATACATGATGGTGAACGGATTGTTGAATTTAATACAAAATATGTGATATTGCTAATGAAGCTTTTGCTCTTAGTGAAAAGTATTAAGGTTGTAGCAATTGAAGAAGCCAAGAATGTTGACTCCATGAAACTTTATGAGTTAATGGGTTGGCTACAAACTTTTGATATGAAACTAAAGCAAAAGAATAAAGAAAAAAACATAAACCTACAAGCCAAAGTAAAAAGTCTCATAAGAACAAGATATCTAATAATGATAAAAAGGATTTGTCAGAATCTCTTGCTTCATTGAATAAAAAGTTTGGTAAAATTTTGACGAAGATTAATAAGAAGGAAAAATTCAACAATTCTTCGAAGGCTGAAAATGTCTAGAAAAATAAGGGCTCCTTCAAGTAATCCAATGACATCGAAAATAGCAAAGAAATTTGGAGTCGCGAATGCAAAGGTTTTGAATATATTCAATGTGAATGTGCTAGCATGCTCAAGAAGAAATCTAAGGCCATGACTTCCACCTAGAGTGATGAAAAATCTAAAAGGAGTTAAAAGGATGATGAGTTTGTGAGGAATTTTGTGGTGTTCGACACAATCACTATATATGTCGTAGAATTTGTCCCAACAAAAACTAAAATAGAATACGACAAAAACTCTATACAGTGAGATTCGGATACAGAAACTGAAAATAACAATGATGATGATCATTCAATTAAGAATGCCTCTAAAATTATGTTTACTAAGTGGGTGAGATGTGCAACAAAAACAAGATCATAGAAGATCAAGTGGCCGAACTCACTAAGGAAAGAGAAGAACTAAAGAAGGCAGTCATGAATTATGAACTCCTTGTAGCCAAAAAGGAGGAAAAATTATCTAAAACAAGGTCGAAATTAGAGCACACTTTAAAAACCGTAAAAATGTTGAATACTGGCATGACCAAGCTTGATCATATTCTGATGATGGGTAAAACTAGTGAAGACCATCATGGTCTTGGATACATGGATGGAGGCACAAGCACAATAACAACTTTTGTCAAGGAGAGCATAAAGTCTACATGGTTGCCACCATCTACTATGAAATCTATTCACACATCTCCTCCTTCATCAAATACATCTAAGAGGTTTGTTCCTACCTGTCACTTTTGTAATATTAAAGGCCATATTCGACCTAAATGCTTTAAATTCTTAAAATCATTGAAAAGTGACATGATAAATAATTCATTGTTTTCCCCCAAACTAAAAATGACTCCTAAATCCAAAATTGATTTAAATAGATAAGTTATAAAAATTTGGATTAAGAAGGTTGATTTGTATGCAAAAGAAAAACTTGAGACGTACGATGCTTTCAAAGATTTATACGTGGAATTAAAGTCTGAAAAGCAATTGGTAGATATTTTTTCTAAGACACTTATTGCTCCTAGGTTCGAATCACTTAGGAAATTATTAGGAATTTGCATTGTTTGATTTGCATCTTAGTTTCTTTGTATTTAAAGCATGCATATTATATTGGGTGCATATTAGGTTCATGTTTATTTGTTTTGTGCATAAAAAATTTGAGAATTTAGCATAAAAATAGTTGGCTAAATATGGATTATTTAAAAAGACTTTATGTTTATGCATAAACCAATCTTGATTATTATAGAGCTTTAATTAATTTATTTATATGCACTAAAAATTTATCATATACTAAATAGATATTTGAGAATGAAGCAACCTTAGTCTTGATCTTTTTGAATTATGTTACAACTGTTTTCTTAGATTCTTTTATGCAATGCAAATATAATATGTTACATTATAAATAAATAATACAAAAAAAAAGAGAAAAATGAGAAAAAAAAGGAAAAAAGTTATCCATAAGTAATCTGGGCCTATATATCACTAATATGTAGAGGACGATCTACTATGAGATAAAAGCCCCCTAAATACAATAAAGTTTAATATACTTTTATAATAAATAAAAAATATATTTACAGTGTGCTTTTTCAAATGATTAGGATAGTTGGAACAAGTTTTTCAAAAATTTTGAGATGACAGCTTGTGAAGTTCAAGAAGCTCTATTCAGTGTGGTATGTTTTCTCACATACATACTTAGATTATATTGTTATGCTTTTGATGGTTTTATATTTGATTTATGTTTAAGCCATGATGATTTGAAAATAATCCATGTTCAACAGATGAAAAATAAATGCTAATTCTCACCAAAACGATTTTTTATTTTGCGTTTAGATGCATCATTTTTATTTTCTGCATTTTAATCTTTTTATTTGCATTCACATGTTCATAATAGGCGGGCATGCATACACACACAAAAAAAACATTGTCATATCATTATAAAGAATCTAGCTGCTTTATGTCTTTAGAAATTTTGTTTGTCAATAGCTCTTAAGTTTGTCAAGATAATTTTGGTTTGAAAATATGTTTGAAAAAGATGAATTAATTTAGCGGGAGCTGGGGCTTGAATCGACATTGTGCATATTGTTTCATTGATTTTAAAGATTTTTATTCAATTTAAATGAGTCCCTTAAATTGTTTTGCTGGACTAATAACTTTGACATTTTTGACAAAATAGAGGAGTGTATTTGTATTTTTTTGTTTTTGAGTTTTGCCAAGTATGCCAAAGGGGGACATTGTTAGGTCTGAATTTGGTATTGGCATATTGGCTTTGTAAATTGAAACTAGAAAAAGAAAAATATAAATACATGATGTTATAATGTGATCAATGTTTAAATGTGAAGAATATCAAAATCTTGGAGGTAATGTCAATGATGTGATTTTATCCTAAGAAGGTTTCAGAGATAAAGCCAACATATTGAGAAGATTTTCAGAGTATCTTTCAAAATCCAAATTAAAATCTAAGTCTACTTTAACTTGGGGAGCAAGTTTGATTTGAAAAAGAATTAAAATTTTGAATTAAAGGAGGATTTTATCTCTAGTTTATAAAAGTCGAGACTTGGATATGATGTAGTGTCTTTAAATAAAGAATATCTAATTTAGAAGAGAGATCACGAGTTCCAAAGATAGATTGCATCAGTTTTCAAATTTAAGTTCAAATCTGTCACAACAGATTCTACGATGGTTTGAATTTTTGATAAGGTTTCACTGCCTATAAAAAGAGGACTAGTCTAAGATTTTTCCATAGAGTTTCTAGAGGCAAACAAGCATTAAAGCAATGAGAATTCGTCCAAAAATTTTCGAAAGAAGGTACATGTTGCAAAAAATCCGCACCTGCATAGAATCGTAAATAAGTAATAAAGCTGCGAGTATTAAAATATCATTCCATAAGGATTGCGTTGATTGAGTTAAGCATCAAAGTTGGTTAACTCTAAAATTTTTTAAAAGACCAAAAATAAAATATAAAAAATTAAAACAAAATATGAATAATAAATAAATAAGATAGCACAAATAGATAAAAGACTAGAGCATCTAATTTCACTAAAACTAATCTAATTTAACTCATTATTCTCACTAACATCGCTTATTGCAATATTTGAAGGACGAGTACCTATTCAATACTTTACTCCGAATTACACCAAAAATACCCTAATATATAAACCCATTATATTCTTTTGTGAATTTAAATATATTAGAATTCATTAAGATCTATGGTTTTCTAAAAACCCACATAAGTTAGATTGCTATATTCCTATGCTCTATGAAACCTACGATGTCTATCACAAGAAGCAATTCCTATGAATCTCCTTCCGGTTTTATTATAGGTCTCCTAAACAATTAATTAGTGATTAGACAATTAAAAGCATTAAGAACAATAATAAGCACTCAAAATAAAGCAATAAACTCTTAGAGAATAAATCTTTGAAAGCAAAAATAAATGAAATGACATTCAAATAGAATTGGTAATCTTATAGCCCTAACAAGACTTAAATAAAGGGTTCAAAATCTTAAATAATAAAATACAAAGATGAGAAAATTAAAAAGAAAAACCCATTCGAAGGTATCACAAGTTTTCAAGCTTTAATATTTAATCTTCAATCTTCAATCTTCAATCTCTATTTCCTGATCTTCAAAACATATTCTCTCTTGAATTTTTTTAAACCTAAAAATAAGAATAAAAACCTAGAAATTTGCCTTGGTATTTCTCGCCGGCATTAAGTAAGAGAGGATTAGGCCTTCTCTTAAATGCCCTAATAAGGTTTTATTTATAAGTCTTGAGCAAATAGGACAAAGAAAATAAAATTTGGAATTACAAATATCCAAAAAAATATGTTTGGGCGGGCCAGTTCCCGTTTTCAGGCGCCCTGGCGCCCCGCTCGGTCCAGGAAGATTTCTTTATGGTCTCAGACTATACAAAAGCAGTTGGACCCACCACTTCCACGCACTTTTTGTTCGGCTTAATGCGCACGAGCAATTTGGATGGAAAGCAGAAATCGATCGAACGGCTAGTGAAGTACAGTCTCTTGCTACAAGTGTGGTGCTTTTTTGGGCCGCAATAAATCCGAATTTTCACTCCACTTTTTGACGCATTTGCCCTTCAAATCAATTCCGATTGCCACTTTACTCCATTCACTACATAATTGAGTAAAATAATAAAAGTAAAACAAAAATAAAAGCTAATTAAACTAAAATAAAAACTAATTAAAGGACTCAAAAAATCACAAAATATTAAGCTAAAAATGTCCAATTTACTAGTATAAAACTAGCTCATCAGTGTATCGTTCTTCGAGAGAAAAATTTGCCGTTTTTAAAAGAAAACATTCTGTGATAGACAAGAGTCTTGTAAAACAGGTTAAAGATGAGTGGTGATCGTTGAATAAAACCATAAGAAGTACAATAATATAAGCGTCAATCACTAAGATGGAGCTCACATTGATTAATTCTAATTAGTGTTTGTATATAGTTTTTTTTAGTGGATTGTTCAATATATGGGCGTGGCCCTAGGGACGTCAGTTTAATAATCAAACCTCGATAACAATTTGCTCTATTCTTTACTTATTTCATGCATTGATAATTTTTCATTAATTAGATTTTAATTAAAAATTTGGTAATTTGCTAAAAAAGTCTTTACGGTTATATGTGGCTATCAAAGTAACATTACTGATTGGCTTATTGTTACTTAGTTCAAGGTACTTATCAGAGCAAACGCTCGAAAATAATGGTTTTGATTTCTGGGCCATTTGCATTAGTGTGTTCTCCTGGTAAAAAGAGGAGCTTTCTTTACAAATGCTTTAAAAATAAAAGCTTGAATTGATTTATACCACTTAAAAATAATTGTAGAGAATAACAGGCAACATCATCATATCATATTAAATAATATTAAATATACCATCATGATATCTTACCAATATCTGGCATAGTTACCCAATGGCCGGCTAGCATTCGGCATCTATTGTGGTTACCATAAGTATCCGCTCTGGTTAATGCTGGTATCCACATAGTTACCAGCCGACAACCACCAAAACCAGTGGCACCACGACTGTCTTCATCACAAAAAAAAATATAAAATACATAAAATTCAAAAAAACACGAAAAAATAATGAAATCATAAATATATATATATTTTTTAAAGAATCACACATAAACACAAAAGAGAAACAAAATCAAGCCAAGGAAAAAAAACAACAACACAAAAGCTAGTCTTGGTGGATGTCCGTAGCGCTGGAGATTGGATACGACGGCGACGAGAGAGATGCCTAAACCATCGCGCTTCTACCTTTGATCTTGACGACATTGGTGCGAACCCTGAATGTGAGCTGCGTTGGAGTTTTGAGGGAATCCGATCTCGATGGATTTGCCAGTAGCGGCACACACGAAGGAGCTAGATCTACTGGCGGAGTCGCATGGAGAAGTAAACGAATCTTTGTCAACGTATCCATGGAAATTTGCGATCTCCCTCGCACGGAAATATTCAACAGCTAATTTTTAGCCAACGAGGATATTTCTCCACGTAACAAAGGTGATAGGCCCCAATTGGCAAGTCCCACACAAGGGGATATATTCCTAGCGTTCCTCCAAAAGAACATAATATAACACAACTTTGCGAAATTCAAAATGAAAGATGAACAATCTTTTTATTGGATAATGAAAAGCTAATCTATCAATATGTACCAATAAGACATCAAATTTATTAAAAATAAATAATTTTGATAAATCTAAATGTTCAAAAACAAGCCCATTTGTTTCAGTATTTTAATCATTTTGTTACAGTATTTTTTCTCACAAAAATTTAAATCTTCATTCAAATACTCTACTTAAATTTATGAACCAATCGGACTTTAATCGGTGAGATCCCATCGGAAAAGACCCTCAAAAACGTGTCTTTGCTTTAAATTCCAAAATTTTTACAGTGAAGTACATGACTTAGCAGTGTTCCTCTAGAAACAAACGACTTTTTGCCCTCCCATTTTATCAAAGCGGTATTTATAAAAGAAAGTTATTTCCCTTGAAAGTACTAGAAACCCAATGACATGCAATATAAGTGCAATCAAGCTCAACTGGGTCCTTCTTGTCATGGGATTCACCCAGAAAGACAAGAGTTGTGCTTTAACTCCCTCTTAAATACGTAATCAATTAATGTTTCACCAATCTTTAAAAGTCATACCAGTTAACAGTCCGCATAGTCGAAGTCAATGGCGAAACTTTTTTCTTCCCAACCAATTAGTACGATCAGCCACTTATTTTGGCCTTTACTTCTCTTTGCAAACTTATTGCAGTTGGCGCATTTACTACCGTGTCCTACCAGAAAGGGAAAAAGGAGCAAATTTTTAGGGTTGGTTTCATACACTAGTTTAAACAGTTTTTTATACTTTGAGTTATTTTTTGTTTAAATTTTATGAGAAAAAGCATTTTAGTAAAAGTGGTTAGGATCCTTAAGATGAGGAGATATTGTTGAATAATAGACCGAATAATAGATAATATTTTATTTTTTTGCTCTTTTAAGTGACCTATGTGCGTATTACGGAGGCTTAATTTCATCTATTTGAACAAAAAATTAAAAGCTCGGAGGCAAAGTGAAAAACTTTAAAAGTTTAAGTAAAGTCGTGATTTTTAAAGTTTGATAACAAATTAAAGAACTTTGAGAGTTTAGAAAATAAGTGGTGATTTTTAAAATTTAAAAGATAAAATAGGAGAGACCTTAAAGTTTAAGGGTCATTGGTGTTTTTTAACAATGATTTTTAACAATGTTTCATTAAATTGATATGCTTAGTTGTAATCGGTTATGGTTATTATTGTTTTTTCTTAACTAATCAGCGAGATATGATTCAATCACAATTTCAAGGTTTAGAATTATGCTTGCAGTCTATACAAACACCAACTAAACAATTAATGCTAAAATCAAATCATACGACTGTGTTTGTACGTGTCTTAGTATCAAAAAAAAAAAAAATCAAGTTCATGTAAATAGAAGCCCATGATTAAACAGAATAATTATAGATAATAATAATTGTCTGGACCATTAATAGCAAGATAGTCTAAAAGCAAGCAAATACAAAATCTGTAGCGACCCTCCCTACGTGGCCGTCACTTAACTTAAACATAGTCGTAAACTTTAACATACTTAAGAATAAAGTACAAAAATTTCGGAATAAATTTTTTAATTTCTTAGAATAGATTCTTGCTATCGAATCCTTGACATAAAGCTTTAAAGGAAGTACTAATTGTTTTCCAAAACTTAGTAATAAATAAATTCTTGATAATATAGAATTCACAACATGTAATTTTGAAAGATATAATAATCATTTATTAAAACTTAATTTCGTAAACCGAATATAATAACATAAATTTTTCAACGTGATGATAACGTAATAATAATAATTACGTTTTAATATAATCATAATTTCCAACAGCATGATCCTTTTCATAACTCATAACATTTATTTCTTGAAACATAACTGTAGTAATTTCCTTAAACTTTTCTTTTTAAACATAAGGATGCTTGTTTAGCAACTATTACTTTAAGAACATTTTTCAATTTAAATAAAACTATTTTCAAACCATTTTAAATTAAATATTAAAATAAATCCCATTTAAATGCTCTTTAAAACTTTCTCAAAAATCATTTATATATTTTTCTTATAATTTAACATATTAAACATAACATATTGATATCTTAAAATTTATCTTTTCAAAACTTATCATAATAATAACAATTACTTGAAACTCGTTTACTTAACCGACATAATAATAATAAATTTCTAAGTATATTCCTCTAGACTTTCATAAAAGTAAATTCTTAAAAACATATTCATAAAATCGTTACTTATTTTAGCATAAAAATTATATAATCATTTTCTTATTATAAATGATCATATAATTTTCTCACTTGAAAACTTCGCATATTTGTTGCATTAAACCTTATTAAACTAGCCAAAACATAATTTCTTATAACTTGATCTTTTAAGTTTAAGATGCTAATTTCTTAAAGCTTCTCTTTTAAACTTTCATAATAATTTCATAAAAACATATCCATAAAATTCATTTCTTAACATAACGTAAAACTTTAATAATCGTTTTAAATCCTAAATAAATTTATAATTTTCTTACTTAAATAATTCGTGTATTTGTTGCATTGTCTATTGCAACATTCTTAAACTTTAAAATCCTCTAAACCAAGATTGTGTAAACACAAGTTCGGTTTTTAAAGTATAATTACGTAAATTATTTACTTATTCATATGCACATATTTTCATAAGGTGTAACATATGAGATTTCGTAAAATAAAACATATATAAATTCATAAAATAATAATGTGAAAATATTACTTTGCGTAAGCGGTATCCATTCTCATCTTCACCATTCGTCCACTGCTCACCACTGCCCATTAAGTGCCGCTGACAGGTTTTCTTACCTATAGTATGAACATACTAAATGAGCTTTCGCTCAGCAAGTAGGAAATTAGTCTCTCAAAACATAAATAAAAACCATTTTTATAAAAATATGCATGAGTATTTTATGCTTGCTTATCAACTTGAATTATGCTTAATTATTTAAGCTTTATCTTATCTTCTTACTTTGGGCCCCGGTGATCGTACTAGTTGCGGGCGAGTCTTGGGAAGTTAGGGTTCGCGAGGTCCCAAGGACACCAAGATTATTTATTTTTTAACATAGAGCCTCCCTATGGGTCAGGAGGTTGATACGACACCCTTAACTTGTCATATAAGTTTCACTTGCGCTATTGTGTGTATGCAGTATGATTTATCACTACATGACGTCACAATTTCATAATTCTTGAATCTTAAATCATAATCATGCTTGACTTGAAGGTGATCAAACAATATAATTTAAATATTGCATACATCACACATTATTCATCACATCATCATCATGGCATTTTACATCATGTCATAACATAACATATCACATCATAACATATAACAGTGTAATAAATCACTGATCATGCATTTCCATAAATTTTATGAAAATATTTAAAATTAATTTATTTTTAAAAACTATTCATATTGTAGGCGAGATTTCTACTTACCTGGACTCCGAACTGAGCAGGTCTAGTTGCATCTCGCAGTATCTGTAGTCTACGTAGCATCCTCAGCAGTGCTCCTCGAGTGGCAGTGAATGGCTAGGAATGCTCCATAGAGATTTATTATTGTTGAAAACATCATTCTGGACTCCGTTACTACAGTCTGGGTCGCCTCGATCTATGTGCAGTCGGTACCAGATAATTTTTGTCAGAGTGGAATTTGCTCGAATGGAGGTCACCATCACGTTCAGAGCATCGAAACGAGTCGGGAGGCGGTCTCGGATCATCGATCGGATGTCCGGATCACAAAATTTCAAAGTTGCCGTTGACCGGGCGTTGACCAAGTTTGACCGACGTTGACCCAACTCCGTTGGTGGCTGAGCTCGAGCCTACCCCCCCTAAATTGACCATTTTGAGTCCAATGGCAGTGTCAATTTTGCCTAATTCTGCCTCTAACATAGCAGGTCGGGCTCCATAATCTTGGCCAAAAATGGAGGCTCCGATCATGGCTTTCTGGTGATGGAAACCCGAAATTGGCTAAGGGCTTTTGCTACCCATCCTCCTCTAAGCATTTCCCCTCAATTATTTTGGGTTGAAGCCATCAGATTTGAAGAAATCATGACCCTCTATGGCGGCAGATTGCACACGGCAATGGTGGCTTCGTTCTCCGGCGAACAGTGGCGGTTTCAAGCAATTAAGGCATGGGTTTTCTTCTTCTACACCCTCTGAATGATTTGGTGCCATTAATTTAGCACAATTTGGTGGGGAACGGTGAGATCCATCTCCCACGCGGCGATTGGTGACGGTTCTATCCGATCTCCGTCATGTAGCTATGGCTCGTTGAAATTGATTAAGGGGAAAGATTCCCCATGGCAGTCTGAGGCTAATGGCACCAACGGGGTGCCTCAACTCCACCTAAAATGGTGGGGTCAACGATGGTGCGGTGGCGACAAAGAGGGGTAGAAGGGTGGAGCATTCCGGAGGCTGTTGAGCTACCGCCAAGGGTGGATTTTGTTCCTCTCATCATGGTGGTCATGTAAGAATAAAAATCACGTCGATCGAACATCGGACGGCAAAGATATCTAGCCGAAAAGTTTTAGGTTTTTCTGTCACTTCGACCGGCACGTGTGGCTTCCTCCGGTGGCGTTTTAGGCAGTGTGGCACACCGTTGGACTCGGCTCGACGAGAGCTTTCCATTGATATGGGAGGTGTCAAAAACAGACGCCGAAATCTTGACCAGATTTTGAGGAGAGAGAGAGAAAATGTAGAGAGAGAAAGGGAAATGGGCTGATTTGATTGGCTGGGATTTTTTTTTTTTTGTCATCTATTTATAGACAACTTTGTATCTACACAGTCTAAACTGTGTTATGTCGGGCATATCAAATTTGATCCGTATACTTAAATTTTTTGCAAATATAATTGTACTTGTAAAAACTATAACTTATTTACACTTTGAAGATAATCACATAAATTTTCAATTCTCTTATTATATTATTGTGTTGCTGAAATATTCATTTTGACATAAAATCATTTTCATAATTTTATCCATATTATATGGATTTTGTGATTTAATTTTGAAACAGTAAACTTTGATACATTTGTCTTCAGAACCGCTGATTGACTATTTTTACAACCGTATCCATATTTATACATATGTATATATATATATATATATATATATCTATGTATGTATGTGTTCTAAGAAAAATATCATGTATTTTAAAACTTTGCCCAACATAAGTATTATTATCATTTTTAACTTTTAAAAACTTTAAAATGTGATTTAAAACATATATTTTCATTAAAACTTTTCATATTGTAAACTTCAAATTCCATTATAAAAACAATAGTTGTAATTTTATAAAAGTTTTGTAAATTAAATTGACTATTTGAAAGTCAATTAAATTTAAAATTTCAAGCTTAGCACAATTTCGTGCTTTACGGATTTAACCGAAACTGCTATTAGTAAAAATTTGTTTATAGTTGCACATTTAATCTATAGATGTTTTTAAACTTTCCTTAATTACTGTACGGATCGTAATTTATTCATTTGTGATTTTGCATTTGCTTTAAAGGCCCATGCAATGTTTGTAAGCTCTATCTTCGTTTTGTAATAATAATAATAATAATAATAATTTATTATTATTATTACTATTGTCATTATTATAAATTTCACACAGTTATTTATACTTGTAAGTAACTAACTGTGAGAGTCTAAAACATGGTGCATTCCTGTCATGCCTTATGATCTCGTAAGAATTGAGACCAATGATCATCGTTGATCTAGGTTTCTCATATTAAACTTATATTATATAGGAATTTTCTATATAGTCATAGTAAATTAGAAATTCCACTTTTGCCAATAACATCATTTTTTTGGCTCATGTATAAAATTAATAAATCATAAACTCTTGGTTTAGCACATCAAATAATTATTTTTAATTATTTTAATGTACTATCATAACATTACATTGTTACATGTTTCATAAATAAAGCACATAATTTATGCATTCATAATATTATTTATCTCTAAGGTCTTACGGCTAGTAAAACCTTCAAATTTGCGTATTAATAAACTTGAAACTTGTATTTTCTCAAGTACTTAGCTAAGTCATGGGGGAAAACCCTTAATTAATCATAGTTATTAATGTTTGAATTTTTTGGGTCAATACAAAATCTGTCCGGTAACAGGTTCAAGAGTTGAAGGTTGGATACTTAGGAGCTGTTTAGATTTTTTTTTTAAAAAAAAAGAAAGAATTTTTTACGAATTATGTTGAGAATATTTTTAAAATTTTTATTTTAAAAAATATATAAAAATATTTTTAAAAATTTTAAAAATAAAAATAAATAGTGCATTATTAACTCTTATTTTAAGAACCTTTTTCTGTCCATGGCTTGTACAACGATAAGCTGACTGAAAGATGACAACAATATAATAACGAAAATAATTGATTTGTGATTTATAATTTATTTCCCATTCCTAAAAATCCTCTTTC
Source organism: Artocarpus hirsutus (assembly GCA_946598075.1). Classification (NCBI taxonomy): domain Eukaryota; kingdom Viridiplantae; phylum Streptophyta; class Magnoliopsida; order Rosales; family Moraceae; genus Artocarpus; species Artocarpus hirsutus. Next base: position 47,411 of record CAMOHE010054522.1, on the reverse strand, counting down.
ATAATTGCTAATTAGGATAATTGATTTATGATTTATAATTTATTTTCCTATTACTAGAAATCCTTTTTCATAATTGCTAATTAGTTTTTCTTTTTTGTAATTAGTTATCTATTTTAATATTTTTCCTTTCTTAGATTAGAGCAACAATTGTAAACACTTTATATTTGGTTTTTCTCTCAATGAAATGTTAGCTTTTATCCATTTATCTTTTCAAGCTCCATATAGCATCAGAGCGAAAATATCCTGGGCTGTAAAAAAAAAAAAAATTTCTGCTTCTTTTTCTTCACGCTGAGTTTAGCCCCATCAACTACCTCCAAAATTACAATCTAACCAAAGAAGAGAATTTTACTCAACCACATCCTTCCCTTATCTTACGACAATCATTTAACTAAACCAAATGGCCGACGAAACCAACCAAATTATAATTCCCAATAACCAAGAACCCACCAAACCACTCACCATTATTAATATCGTCAACACTGTTAAATATACTTCTACCAACTATATTTCATGGAAACTCCAAATGGAAGCTATTCTAATAGGGTACGATCTCTACAAATTCATAGATGGCTCTCATTCGGCTCTTCCAACAACAGTGACTACCAACAACGTCACCAGACAGAATCCACAATATCAAACGTGGTTGCGACAAGACAAACTAATATTTGCTGCTCTTGTCGAATTACTTACTTCTTCTCTTATTCCTCTCATTTCACACTCACAAACATCAAGAGATGCCTGGCTGGTTCTTGCTAATACGTACGCTAAACCTTCGCGGGGTCATATCAAGCAAATCAAGGATCAAATCAAACGCGCCACAAAAGGTACCAAGGCTATTTCAGACTATATGCAAGATATTAAAGCCCGTTCTGATGAACTTGCTGCTCTTGGCAAGCCAATGGATCATGAGGATTTAATTGAGATGATTTTGGATGGTCTTGATGATGACTATAAATCCATTGTTGAGATTGTCAATAGTCATGAGACACCCATCTCCTTTGATGAGTTGCACGAAAAGCCAATTAACAAAGAACTTTCATTGCAACAAAACCAGTCCACTTCGTCTCTGCATCCAGTCACAGCGAATCCTACCGTTGCTCGTCAGAAATCTGGAAATTATGGGAACCAAAATCAACGCTCTCCAACACCATGGATGTCTCCTACAAATGCTCCAACTCCATCTCTCCCGATTCCTCCAAATCAAGGTGGCCATGCTCCTCCTAGACCTTTCCTTGGACGTTGTCAATGGTGTTAAGTTCAAGGTCACATTGTTGCACAATGTCCTGTCTTCCGATGATCACATCCAACCCTTTCAACCGCCACCTCCTCTACGTCAAAATCAACAATGACACTTGAGACCACAATGGCAACCACGAGCAAATATTGAAACAGCCAATGCAACAAAAAATTCTGGTTGGCTTCTAGATAGTGGGGCTTCGCACCATGTTTTCTGCTGACCTGAGCAACCTTTCCATTCGTGCTCCCTATGAAGGACCTGACTACATTGTGATCGGTGATGGCACGGGTCTTCCTATAACCCACACTGGTTCCAAAGCTCTTTCCACTCCTGTCCATACTTTTTTGTTGGATAATGTTCTTTGTGTTCCTAACATGAAAAAGAACCTAATTTCTATTTCCAAATTTTGCCAATCCAATAACACATCTATTGAATTCTTATCCACTACTTTTCTTGTGAAGGATATCAAAACAGGGGTAATCCTTTTTCAGGGCCGTGCTAAGGACGGTGTGTATGAGTGGCCAGTTTCGTCTGTCAAGTCTTCTCTAGTGTCTTCTGTCGAGTCTTCCCCAATACTAGTTTTCTCAGGTGTTAAGTCTTCTCCTTCGGTATGGCATCATCGCTTAGGCCATCCGTCTTTTCCTATCTACAAGCATATTGTCTCTAAATTTCATATTGAGTTGTTTGAACCCTCCAATTTTAATTTCAATTGTAATTCGTGTTTATGTAATAAAAGTCACAAGTTGCCTTTCTCTGTCTCTTCTCTTGTTTCAATGTCTCCTCTTGAAATAATATTTTTCGATGTGTGGACTTCTCCCATTCTTTCTATTAATAATTACAAATATTATGTCATTTTTGTGGACCATTTTACAAAATACATATGGTTTTATCCACTCAAGAGAAAATATGATGTTCATGATATATTTGTTCGATTCAAATCATTGGTTGAAAATTATTTCAAAAAGAAAATCATCACGCTATACTTCGACAATGGGGGCAAATATCAAGCCCTTACATCATTTCTCTCCCTTAATGGCATCTCCCATCTAACCACTCCTCCTCATACACCTGAACATAATGGCTATTTCGAACATCATCATTGTCACATTGTTGAAATCGGTCTGTATCTTCTCTCTCATGCCTCTATGCCTTATCCTACTGGTCTTATGCCTTTTCCATTGCTGTGTATCTCATCAATCGTCTTCCCACACCTACACTTCACCTTTCGTCTCCATATGATAAACTTTTTGGTGTTCCTCCAAACTACAGCAAATTACGCAGTTTTGGCTGTCTTTGTTATCCGTGGCTTCGGCCCTATTCTCCTCACAAACTAACTCCTCGTTCGTCACCTTGTGTCTTCATTGGCTACTCTCCAACACAAAGCGCATATCTGTGTCTTGATCCCACCACCTCCCGTGTTTACACATTGCGTCATGTTAAATTTGTTGAGTTTGTTTTTCCATTTACTTCTCTTCAATCAACTCTTGATCGTCCCTCGTCTGACACCTCTTCTTAATGGTGTCCTACTTTGTCTCAAGTTTCGGTCCTTGTCACATCGGCCACTGACACCAGTGCTGCAGCGCCTGATCTCAATGCCATAGCACCCACTTATTCTCTCCAAAACGACTCAATTCAGGAGCTTGGCTCCGTAGCGCCAAAATCCACCCACCTCTCATGATTCCCCAACCCCAACCGACACACTTCCCTCTCCCCGAATTATTGTTACCAGGTTCAAAAACAACATATTCAAGCCCGTTACCAAACTTAACCTCACTGCCCAACTTTCTCCTATAACTGATCTTGAACCCACAAACCTTACTCAGGCTATCAAAGATCCCAAATGGCGTCAAGCCATGTCCGCTGAGTATGATGCTCTTATTCAGAATGGGACACGGGAACTTGTTCCCCCAAAATCAACCCAGAATTTAGTAGGCTGTAAATAGGTTTTTCGTACTAAATGTTTACATGACGGTTCTGTTGATAAGTACAAAGCTCGACTGGTCGCAAAAGCTTTTCACCAACGCCATGGGGTTGATTATCATGACACGTTCAGTCCTGTTGTCAAACCCACTACAATTAGACTCGTTCTTAGCCTTACAGTAACTAGTAGTTGGCCTCTTCGTCAACTAGATTTTAATAATGCCTTTCTTCAAGGCACTCTACATGAAGTATACATGTCTCAACCACCGGGCTTTACTGATCGCGATCGCCCTCAACATGTTTGCAAACTTCATAAGGCTATTTATGGGCTTAAACAAGCTCCTCTTGTTTGGTACCATGAGCTGCGTCAGTTTCTTGTGTTTTCGGGTTTTTACAACTCTACTGTCGACACTTCCTTATTTGTCTTCAGCTCAAATGGTACCACTATTTATCTTCTGGTGACATTATTGTTACTGGTAATAATGGTCAGATCCTACAACGCTTCATTCATCTCCTTGCCACTCATTTTTCTATCAAAGATCTTGGACGTCTCAATTACTTTCTTGGGGTTGAGGTGATCTCTAATCCTCTAGGCTTGTTCTTGTCTCAACGACAATACATCAGAGATCTTCTTGCCAAGACAAATATGACAGAAGCAAAACCTTTTGCTACTCCTCTTGCTACTACATCGCCACTCACTCTTCATTTTGGGACGGCACTTTTCGATCCAACTGAGTATCGCACTATTGTTGACAGTTTACAGTATTTGTCTCTTACTCGTCCTGACATTGCTTATACTGTTAATAAGCTTTCTCAATTCATGCATCGACCAACCACTGATCATTGGGCAGCTGTTAAACGACTTCTACGTTACCTTTGTGGCACACTTGATCATAGGATTGTTCTCTATAGTAAGACTCTGCTCACTCTTCATGCGTTTTCTGATGCGGATTGGGCTGGTGATATTGATGATTATAATTCTACTGGGGCCTATCTAATATACCTTGGAAGGAATCCAATTTCTTGGAGTTCTACGAAACAAAAAGATGTTGCTAGGGCCTTCACTGAAGTTGAGTATCGCTCTGTTGCAAACACAGCTGCTGAACTTAGATGGATTAGTTCCCTACTTAGCGATCTGGGTGTCTCACTACCACTACCACCTGTCATTTACTGTGACAACATTGGTGCTATGAATTTGTGTGCTAATCTAGTTTTTCACTCTCGTATGAAACATGTTGCTTTAGACGGCCATTTTATTCGAGAGCAAGTTCAGAGTGGTTCCCTTCGGGTAGCTCATGTCTCTTTCGCTGATCAACTTGCAGATGTGCTCACCAAACCTCTACCATGGGCTCG
>CAMOHE010054522.1:0-42881 GCA_946598075.1 Artocarpus hirsutus | reverse complement strand
TCATTACAACAATAATAGTAAACTTTTCATAATTATTAATGTGTATAATAATTAACTATACACATTCAAAACATTGAAATTCTTGTATTCTTGAACTTGGTGCTCACCATTTTTAATTTATGGTATGGAGCTCATGATCATTATTGATCTGGATTTCTTTTACTGACTGATATCTCATAGGAATTTTCACATAATCTTAGTAAGTTGGAAATTCTACTTGTGCCAAATAACATCATCTTTTTGGCTCATGTATGAAATTAATATATCATAAACTCTTGGTTTAGCACATCAAATAATTATTTTTAATTATTTTAATGTACTATCATAACATTACATTATTACATGTTTCATAAATAAAGCACATAATTTTGTGCATTCACAACATTAATTATTTTTAAGGTCTTACGGCTATTAAGACCTTTGAATATGCGTGTTAATAAATGCTTAACTTGTACTTTCTTAAGTACTTAGCTAAGTCATGAGGGAAAAACCCTCAATTAATTATAGTTATTAACGTTTGAATTTTTCGGGTCATTACAATTGGTGCTATGAATTTGTGTGCTAATCTAGTTTTTCACTCTCGTATGAAACATGTTGCTTTAGACGACCATTTTATTCGAGAGCAAGTTCAGAGTGGTTCCCTTCGGGTAGCTCATGTCTCTTCCGCTGATCAACTTGCAGATGTGCTCACCAAACCTCTACCATGGGCTCGGTTTCAATTGCTGCATGATAAGATTGGACTCTCCTCCCGAAGCTCCATCTTGCGGGGGCATAATAACGGAAATAATTGATTTGTGATTTATAATTTATTTCCTATTCCTAGAAATCCTATTTCACAATTGCTAATTAGGATAATTGATTTGTGATTTATAATTTATTTTCCCATTCCTAGAAATCCTCTTTCATAATTGCTAATTAGTTTTTCTTTTTGTAATTAGTTACCTATTTTAATTGCTAATTTGGATAATTGATTTATGATTTATAATTTATTTTCCCATTCTTAGAAATCCTCTTTCATAATTGCTAATTAGTTTTTTCTTTTGTAATTAGTTACCTATTTTAATATTTTTCCTTTCTTGGATTAAAACAACAATTGTAAACTCTTTACATTTAATTTTTCTCTCCATAAAAAGTTAGCTTTTATTCATTTATCTTTTCAAGCTCCATACAATAATCTCTTTTATTCTTTTAGGAAAGAAAAAAATGTTGACGCTAATGAGAAAGAAACCCAAAAACGTCAACATAATTTGGTAATTACAAGTCAACCTTTTTTTTTTGGAAATTTGCAACGAGTCAAAATAAGCGTGCTATTCCCCACTACCCTACAAGACTATAACCCTTCCAACAAAATGCATTCGCCTACTATCAGTCTGTAATTTTTAACACCCAAAACTAGAGAAGAAAAAAAAAAAAAAGCGCAGCAAAGCAATGGAAAAGCTTTCTTTTATGTTTATCATCTCTGTTTTACTCTGTTCTTTCACAGAAATCTCCACTGCCCTTGACGCCATTTCTCACTCCCAGTCCGTCATCGACGACACGTCGTTGGTTTCCAAATCTGGGGTCTTCAAACTGGGATTTTTCAGCCCCGGAAACTCCAAGAACAGGTACTTGGGAATCTGGTACAACAAAATCCCGGTCAAGACTGTTGTTTGGGTTGCAAACAGGGTCAAACCAATCAACGACTCATCTGGGTTCTTGTCGTTTAACGCCACAACAGGCAATTTCGATCTTCTAAGCCAGAATAAGACCGTCGTTTGGTCCACAAACTCAACAAAAAGTGCTCAGAGCCCTGTTTTGCAGCTCTTGGACAATGGAAACCTTGTGCTGAGAGATGAAAATGACACCAACAAAGAGAATTACTTGTGGCAAAGCTTTGATTACCCTTGTGACACTTTGTTGCCGGGAATGAAGCTCGGATGGGACTTGAGAACCGGCTTTAATCGGCGGTTATCGGCGTGGAAGAGCCCTGAAGACCCGTCCCCCGGGAGCTTGTCGTGGGAAATGGAGCTTCATGCATATCCAGAGCCAGCTATGTGGAATGGGAGCAAAGAGTTCTTGAGAAGTGGACCTTGGAATGGGATTCAGTACAGTGGTAAGCCAACAAAAGCACTTCCACTTTTGAAGTACAGTTTTTTCTCCGACGAAAATGAGGTCTACTTGACTATTGTGTTGGTGAATGAGTCTGTGATTGGGAGGATGATGTTGAACCAAACGAATTTCCATCGACAGTCGATGATTTGGTCCGAGGCCGCCCAGAATTGGACCTTGTACGCCGCGTTTCCTCGTGACCAGTGCGATACTTATAATCTCTGTGGTGGTAACGGATATTGCAGCCTCTCCGCGACCCCGGTTTGTCGGTGCTTGGACAGGCACTTCAGGCCTAAATTGGAACAGAATTGGCAGTCGGGCGATTGGTCGCATGGATGCGAGCGGAAAAAGGCGTTGATGTCTTGCCAAAACAACGACGGGTTCGCCAAATATGAAGGGCTGAAGTTGCCTGATACTACACATACTTGGGTCGATAACAAGATGAACTTGAAGGAATGCAGGGCTAAATGCTTGAGCAATTGTTCTTGTATGGCTTATGCGAATACTGATGTTAGAGACGGCGGTAAAGGGTGTGCAATCTGGTTAGGTGATCTTCGTGATATCAAGCAGATTCCTGGTGGAGGGCAGGATTTGTATGTTCGAGTTTCGGCTTCAGAGCTAGGTATGATGTTACAACTTTTTTAAGACTAATTAGTCCTTGGAATTATTTTTTTTTCCTTAATGTTTCTATTTGACTATATATTTATGTTCTTTTTTTTTTTTTCCTAATTTTGAAATAATTCATGAAGGAGGTAAAGATGGGAAGTGGAAGGTAGGAGTGGTAATAGCATCAACCATTCTTGTGATTCTTGGGATGCTTTTGTCTTACTACTTCTGTTGCAACAAGAGGAAAAACTTCCAAGGTAAAATTATGAACTCTGTATTTTGATTGCCATAATATGAACATGTTTTCTTCCATGGCTAGAAAGTAGAAAGTATATTAGCAGTTTATTTGAATCCAAAAATAATTGGAAGACATGAAAAACAAACAAGTTGAAGTAAGTCATACTGAATGAAATTATTGTACATAATGAAAGAAGTGCATATTTTGTATTAAGTGTCAACCTCTGTTAAATCTCACTGACCTTTTTCTCAAGTTACTCTAAAGTTTATGTTCTTCCTCTTTCTTTTATTCAGATGATAATGGTAAGTTAGAAAAAGACAATGAAGAGCAAGAAGACCTCGAGCTCCCGTTGTTCGACCTCCCAACAATAGCTGCTGCCACTAATAACTTTTCCCTTGACAACAAGCTTGGTGAAGGTGGTTTTGGACCTGTATATAGAGTAAGTACAGAATATGGCTACATAAAGACCTTAATATCATAAAGCACAGATTAATGGTGATATTTGTGAAGTAAAAATTGTTCATTCGAATGTTCGTCTTCAGGGTAGATTAGTAGATGGACAAGAAATCGCTGTGAAGAGACTTTCAAAAAGTTCTGGACAAGGACTAAAGGAGTTCAAGAATGAAGTGATCTTGATTGCTAAACTTCAGCATCGAAATCTTGTGAGGCTCCTTGGTTGTTGCATTGAAGGAGAAGAGAGGTTACTAATTTATGAATTCATGCCCAACAAAAGCCTAGACTTCTTTATTTTTGGTATGGATCTCTTACTTATTGTGTGATTTCCCTTTTCTTTTATGAGAATTCAAATTCAATAATTGAATGAAAAACTTGGCAGATGAAACGCGGGGTAAACTGTTGGATTGGTCTAAACGCTTCAACATTATCTGTGGGATTGCAAGAGGCCTTCTTTATCTTCATCAAGATTCAAGACTAAGAATCATACACAGAGATCTTAAGGCAAGTAATGTTTTGCTTGATAGTGAGATGAACCCAAAAATATCAGATTTCGGATTGGCTAGGACTTTTGGTGGAGATGAAACTGAAGGAAATACAAGAAGAGTAGTGGGAACATAGTAAGTACTCTTGACATTGCTCTATCTACAAAAATTCAATTCTCTTTGTGATCTTAACATTTTTTTTCAATTTATGTTCATAGTGGTTATATGGCACCTGAGTATGCTATTGAAGGCCAATTTTCAGTCAAATCAGATGTTTTTAGCTTTGGTATTATACTGCTAGAGATAGTGAGTGGAAAGAGAAGCAAAGGCTTCTACCATATGAAGCACAACCTTAACCTTATTGGAAATGTAAGTGAAAAAAAAATCAAAAACTTGTGTTGATCATACAAAACAAGTAAATGGCTTATATGCTACAACATTATTTTTTTTAGGCATGGAGAATGTGGAGAGAAGGGAGGCCTTTGGAGCTGCTGGATGAGTGCATTGCGAATAATTCATGTACCGTCTCTGAAGTGCTCCGCTGTGTCCAGATTGGACTTCTATGCGTCCAACAGCGCCCCGAGGACCGGCCCACTATGTCATCCGTTGTGCAGATGCTAGGCAGTGAGGCTCCCTTGCCGGAGCCTGCGCAACCGGGATTTGTCACAGCAGAGAAGAACCCGCACGAGCAGTATTCTGCTTCGAGCACACAAGAACTGCCTTCGGTCAATGAAGTAACCATCACGCTACTTCAGGCTCGATAAGGATCTTCTAAGCATAGAAGTTACATATAGTGAAATATGTAGTTGTGCTTTGTCAGTCTTGTTTTCCTAAATCCAAAGTATGGAAATCCCATGTGAACTTCAGATACGTATGTTCACTTTCTTTCTTTCTCTTTTTTTTTTTTTTTTTTTAAATTATTATTGGAATGAATATGTATTTTTACTTCCACCAAGTGGTTTGAACTGATGAGAACTATATTAACATGTAAGCCAGTATTTCTAGTCTAGTAATATTAAGATACAAGTGGCTGCAATTACGAAGGACAACTTTTAGTGCCAATTTTGCTGCCAAAAAAAAAAAAAAGGAAGAAGAAACAAGAAACAAAATGCACAGAACAAAAAGAAAACACAAACGCTTCAGCAAATGCATTTGTCAAGATTGTGTCTTTAGTCTGTGATTAAAGCATTTTGCTACAACAGTAACGTTATAGATCAAAACCAGTTTTGGGGCCCCTTGATACCAACTGCTGTGGAAAAATTAGACGCTTTCTTTACTTTAAAAACACTGTTGTATAGAAGTGTAGTGTGCTGAGATAACCTTGAAAGTCAATCATCTAGAAGCACGGCATACATATTCTTCCAAAATGGATTGTTTATTGGCCCAACTATGCACGTGGCGGCGCCCATCGTTTTAGACACTCTTTGTGGGACCTTGCATTGGACGGGCTTCATAGTCCAAAAGTTTTTTTTATTGAATTTTAATTTATAATTTAAACCAGCTCAAACATTGTAAAATACAATATACAAGAGTTATAGTTTATTTTTCCTTTTACACTATAAAATAAGAAAAGCTTATATTATTTATTTGGTAAACATTTTTTTTCCCATATACATCATAGGAGTGATTAGAACACAAAATCTCAATCCAACCTTAACACCGAACCAATAATGAACAGCAAAAACACAACAAATTCTTTTTACGTCAATTGAACTAAATTGGCAGAATATTTAACATGATTGTTAGAACTATTAATTAAAATTATAAATATTATAACATATAAAAATTTTATACTATAGTAATTTTTTTTAGTATATAAAAATTTTATATGGTTACTAACTGGTTAGAACAAACTTCCAAAAAGGAGCAGTCCAAATTAACGCTAACGCGAAGTCTCGCCCACCACCAAGGTTACATAATCATTAATATATCACCCGATTTGTGACCCACACGTCAATGGTCGTCCCAACTTCCTCCTCTCCCATCTCAGCATTTCCTAATTTTTTTTTCCTTTTTTTTTTTATTAATATTTGATAGAACCAAAAACATTTATACCGATTGACAAATGCACCCCCAAACAAAGTACCCTCCACCTGCAACTTGCGCTGTAAGTAAATATGGGTGAAGAATACGTATAGAGCTAAAGAAGATGGACTTTCTTTGTTTCTTTTCAATTGGGTTTTGTCTCTTATTTTGCTTCATCGAGTTCTCAGCTGCCATTGACGCCATAACCAAAAACCAGTCCATAACTGAAGGCACAAGCTTGGTCTCCAAAGATGGAAGCTTTGAATTAGGTTTCTTCACTCCAAGCAAGAATTCTGAGGATACTTTCTTGGGAATCTGGCAAAAGAACAAAATCCCACTTAGAAATGTCGTTTGGGTGGCGAATCAGCACAACCCCATCAGAAATTCATCTGGGGTTTTGAAGATAAACGACACAGGTAACAATGCAATCCTCATTTGTCAGAACAACTCTGTTATTTGGTCTACTAACTCGTCAGCAAAACAAGCCCAAAACCCAGTTTTGCAGTTATTAAATTCTGGAAATTTGGTTCTGAGAGACGGAGAAAATAATAATTATATATGGCAAAGTTTTAGAGATCACATGAAAAGTGTCTTGATTTCAGACTCAACAGACCAGTGTGACGATTATGGTTATTGTGGTCCAAATGGAATTTGTGACATAAGTAAGTCTCCAGTTTGTAGCTGCCCAAAAGGGTACAAGTTTAAGTCATCGGACATATCTAAAACCAGGGATTATACACAGGGTTGTGTGAGGAATGAAGAATTGAAGTGTGGGGAAACGGATTATGATTTTATGGAATATGATGGGGTGAGATTGCCAGAGGCCAAAAATTCTTGGTCTGATCAGAAAATGAGTGTCAAGGAATGTAGAGAAAAGTGCTTGAGAAACTGTTCGTGTACGGCTTATGCAAGCTCAGATGGGAAAGAAAATGTTGGTTGTACCATTTGGCTGAGTGACCTTGTTGGTGTTAGACATGCCTTGGATGGTGGGCAAAATCTATTTGTTAAATTGCGATCTTCAGAGATAGGTACGATGAGACTGTCTTTGATCTTTTAAATATTTTATATATATATATATATATGTTTGCTAAGAGAAATATTTGATTTTGCTAGTCTGAAAAGTATTTTGTTGGGTCTCTAAATTTGAGTATTTTGGCCAAGCGGATTGTTTTAGCTTTTTGTATCATTTCATTGTCTGAACGTTAATGAACTTATGTAAACTATGATTATTTCTCTTGTTTTTTGGCTTTATTTCTCTTGTTTTTTGGCTTCTTCCATAACTTCCCCCTTCCCCCTACCCCCAAAAGAAATGTTTTGATTTTTATGCTTGGGTCTCTCAAGTTTCCATACCATTTTGTGCCGTGCTTGATGATGAATTCATTTTATTTCACCTGAAAATATGATTCTTAATTTTTTTTTCCAATGAAGATGAGAAACATGGGAACAAAGTGAAGATAGTGGCGATCATTGTAGCTGCTTCTGTTTTCATCATCATTGGCGGATTGTTAGCAGTTTACTACAGAGGAAGAAAGAAGAAAAACATCCTAGGTAATATCTCTTATACGAATATCTTTAACCTTATATCTACTAGAATTCACTTTGCTACATATAAATCCACAAAAGGGTGGAGTTGAATGTTTTTCTTTTTTGTTGAACTTATAAATGGTCTTTCTTTTCTTAAGTCTTGTCTCAAGAATTTGAGCTCCATTTTCATTGACATAGTTAGTAGTTTTTTGTTGGTTGAAAACGATGTACTCCTACAATTAATTATGTGGCTTTCATATATTTTAGAATCTGGATCTGGTGGGTTGAATTATTGGGTATGTTAGGTGATTAACATGTTGGTTAACGATTTCCAAGAGTTTGAAAGTTCTTAATTTACTCCCATACAGTAGACAACGTTGGAAAGTCTATATTAGAAAAAGCATCTTATTTCTAATCCAAGTAATAAGAAATAAAAATTTTCAACCTTTTTTGGGTATTACTATTGAAGCTCAATTACTGTTTCCTTAGGACTAATACACACAGACACACATATACATATATTTTTCACCGTTGTTCCATTTAAGAGAAGTAATGTGTCGAGAAGACTTAAGTAAAAATAGGTCTCTTATTTGTCTCAATTTTCTTCTCAACGTTGGAGAACATAGAGAACAATGGAAACGAAGAAGCTCAAAAGGAGGATCTGGACCTCCCTATGTTCAACCTGTCCACAATAGCTACTGCCACAGATAACTTTTCATCGAACAACAAGCTCGGTCAAGGCGGATTTGGACCTGTGTACAGGGTAAATTTCTTTTTTTCAATACAAGATGAGAGAAAAAGAACTCAAAACCATTGCAATCTTTTTTTTACAAAAGTGATTTCCAGGGTACACTAGAAGATGGACAAGAAATAGCCGTGAAGAGGCTTTCACAAAGCTCGGGACAAGGAGCAAATGAGTTCAAGAATGAAGTACTTCTAATCGCGCAACTTCAACACCGAAACCTTGTAAGGCTTCTTGGTTGCTGCATTCAAGGAGAAGAGAGACTGCTCATCTATGAATACATGCCCAACAAAAGCTTGGACTACTATATTTTTGGTTTGGATCTTTTATAAACCTTATTTATATTGTACGAGATTTCCTATATTCCATGGCTTCAAATAACTTGAATGATAAAATGTTCAGATGAAACACGAGGTAGACTTTTGGATTGGCCTAAGCTCTTCAACATTGTCCTCGGGATTGCGAGGGGGCTCATCTACCTTCATCAAGATTCTAGATTGAGGATTATACATAGAGATCTTAAGGCAAGTAATGTTTTACTTGATAATGAGATGAACCCAAAAATATCAGACTTTGGCTTGGCTAGAACTTGTGGAGGAGATCAAACAGAAGGAGTTACAAACAAAGTGGTTGGAACCTTGTACGTATACATTACTTAAAATTTGACGCTTCTTCTTTAAAAAAAATTGTGAAATTTTTTTAATATTTGTTTTACATCCGTAAAACACTCGTTTATCATGTTGATAAATCAATGATTTAGCAACTAAATTTGCTATGTATAAAAGTAAGTTGATTTACGTACAATTTTTATTTGAGGGGTCTCAAATTTTGCCATATGTCCACAAATTTTTCTCTTTTTTGATTTTTTTTTAATGGTTATTTACCAGCGGTTACATGGCACCAGAGTATGCCATTGATGGTCAATTCTCGGTCAAGTCTGATGTCTTCAGTTTTGGCATCTTAATGTTAGAGATAGTAAGTGGAAAGAGAAATAGAGGCTTCTACAATCCAAGTGATGAGGACATGAACCTCATTGGACATGTAAGTATTAAGTATTGGCTTTCTCTTTAGCAAAACTGAACCCAGGACTGAATAATTATGTTCTGATAATTTCTTACAGGCGTGGGAATTATGGAAAGAAGAGAGGCCTTTAGGACTAATAGATGAACGCCTTAATGGGGACACATGCGCTCTATCGGAAGCAGTGCGTTGCATCCATGTCGGTCTCTTGTGCGTTCAAGAGCTTCCCGAACACAGGCCGAGTATGTCGTCTGTCCTATTGATGTTAGGCGATGATAGGGCTCTGCCTCATCCCAAAGAACCAAGCTTCTTTTTGGGGAAAAAAAGTTCATCAGGAGTAGGCACTTCTTCTTCAACAAAGCAAGAGACATCTTCAACCAATGACTTTACCATGAGCCTTTTACATGCTAGATAGGATCCATTTTCTCGCACACATATAAAACCATTCTTGTACATGAATACAGTTTTGACCTTGACTTCTTGTGATGCCAATCTAAATTCCTATATGAAGTTTCTAAAAGGTAGTGGATCAATTTCTTTGTTTCTTTGCTTTTTTTTTTTTTGCCTCATTTTGTTTCCTTACTATAGAACTAGGCTCATGTTTGTGTACATACACACACATACACACACACACACACACACACAAAAGAGAAGCATATTTTTTTTTGAAAGGAAAAAGAGAAGTACATTCAAGTATAGAGATGTAAAATCCTTGTTAGAGGATGTTGTGGCAAGTCTTGTAATGGAATCCGTGTCCCTTATTTTTGTCCACTTTCACGTCTATTTGATAATATAGCATTACAATCAACTAAAACAACATCCCAATAAAAATAATGTGGGCATATGGGGCATGATATTATTAGAGGATATGAAAAATACATAGCAAAAAGAAAAATAATATGATATAATTCGAGAGGGTTTTGACCCACCCATGAAAGACAAAAAGTAGCCTTCATGTGAGTCCCACCTAATGGGGCTTACATATTGTCTCTACGGGGCAAAACCCGGTTGGGCCTTTTGCAGTTTTTTCAAAAGAAATACGTGAGCCAACGACTATTTTTCAACTTAAAGCAAACTTAACTTGGGGTAGCTTTGCAGCATCAAGTAATAAGAAAACAAAGGGGTTTAAAAAAAGTATTCAAGATCTTATTTGTCAAACAATCACGTTAATTTGTACTTTACCATTGGTCGAGGCATCCTGTCCACAAGTTTAGATAGCGTCCTGCATAGAAGTCAACAAAAATTAGCAGGCCATTTTGGTTGAGGGGGGTCCTCTTATGTATGTAGCACTGCCAGAACATATAAGGTAGTGAGGTCCTTTTTTAAGCCCACAATCTAACCTTGTGGAGAAAGTTTGTTTGAGCCCTGTGACACCTAGGTGAGAGTAGGCATGACAGAGTATTTTGACTATATTTTGTTAGACACGTGATTTATTGAAATAATAATCTAAAGGTTGAAAGGTTTTTGATAATTTACCTAACATTACGAGGATCAACCACATATTTATAGGTCCATGCAGCACAGTTTTTTTTTTTTTTTTTAATAAGCTATCACCACAGTTCTTACTTATGCTTTTGGCAATAGAGGAATAGAAATTAAAGTACTGAGTTTTTTGAAGTAAAATAAGAGTTATAGGATTTATTAATCAACTTTTGAAACCATACTTTAAAAGGGTTTAATCCTTTTCTTCCCTTGAAATGTAAGTCAAATTTCATCTTGCTTTTTGACTTTCACCAAAACAAATAGGCCACTTATAAACGTAGTTTAAACTAACCACCTATTTGACAAAAATGGTGAGAACTATTTTTTCAGTTATAAACAGTATAGAGCTCTCACATGTTATAGTAAAAATGGTTCTAACTAACGGTTTCCACCACCTTTCCAAACACCCCTTAAGAGTTTGTACTTAAATATTCTGTTTTGGTAGGAGGGATAAAGAGTAAGAAAAATAAAAAGTATTAGAGGAATAGGGAGTAGGAAAGATAGAGGGTATTGTAGTATATCCTTTATATTGTGTGGTAGGATAGATAATAGTTATTTATGAAGTTACTATATAGTACATTTATATTATCTATTAATTACTTATTTAGAGGACAAAATAGTCTTTTTAATACTTAAAGTGAGTGCTTGTTGGGATCCTTCTATCAATGGAAGGAATCAATTTGGTGGGCGACGAGAAAGACCACATCCTTCCACCTTTCCTCTCTTTCCTTTTCTCCCTCCAAGCAAAAAACGGATATGACTTTTCTTTTATCTCGCTCCCTCTACCCCTCTCCCTTCCTCTATCTCTCCCTTTAACCAAACATAGTGAAAGTGTTGATTGAAAGTTTAGATTTTGTAAAAGAAAACACTGTAACAAAATTAGTTTAAATTACAATTTTATAGTTTGAATTACATTGTTAAACTAATAATAAAAATGTTATGTTTGTAAATTGACCAAAAAAACACTCTAAAAAGGGTGAGGTAGTGTTGTAACTTGTAAGCAATGATGAAAATATCGATATCATCGAAAGTATCGATACTTAAATTTTACGAAAATATTAATATTGGTAAAAATTGATATAAAATACAGAAAGTTATCTTAAACCATTTTATTTTTAAATGAGATTTTAAGAAACTCTAAAATTGTTAATAGTGTATAGTTTAGATGAAATTTTCAACTAAATTAGTAAGTGTTTGATGACTATAAATGGTAAAAAGTGATCATAACATAATGATAAGCATATGATCTCAAATTGAGTAAATTAGTTAAAAGTCAACTAATATAAGAACGTCATATTTGTAGTTTTATGTAAGATAAAAAAATATCAATATGAAAAATTCTAGGAGGTTCAAAGGTATTTGGAATACATTTTTCGTTGAAATAATGTTGATACCAATACATGGAGTTTGAATAGTTTTTTATATAAATCTAAAATGCCATGCATATATCTCT
This sequence comes from Artocarpus hirsutus, assembly GCA_946598075.1. Lineage (NCBI taxonomy): Eukaryota > Viridiplantae > Streptophyta > Magnoliopsida > Rosales > Moraceae > Artocarpus > Artocarpus hirsutus. The sequence continues at coordinate 30,765 of CAMOHE010054522.1, read as the reverse complement.
TGATTTTTACCCACTACTTCTCTATGTATAGCAAATTATGAGTTAACCCAACTGCATGTGCTTAAACTTCGCCTGAAAATTGTAGAGGTACATAGTTAAAGATCTCATATCTACCATGTTCACTATCAGGACAACCCTTGTTGTAATCGCTAGTGATTCTAAAAATAGAGTTGATATTTTAAATTACATATCCTAGTACACAAATAAATTAAAAATTAGATTTATAGCATTCGAAAGTGAATATATGAAAGACTATATTAAAAAAGTGAATAAAAATAACTTGATTTTTTTTTCAAAGATATTTAAAAAATTATATATAATGTTTGTATATTTTGTCGATTTTTTGCTAATATTTTCGTAGAAATTTCCGTAATATTTTTAGATATTTTGTCATTTTATACTATAATTTTTACGAAAATCTATATTTCTACTAAAATATTGATATCTTCAAAAAATTTTATAAAAATTTCTAGATATTTTGTAAAAAAAAAAAAAATACGACACAGAAATATTGTCTAAAAAGTTTTTATCTGATAGTGTTTTTCAATTCCTATTGCATACTCTACGGAGAAACGTTTCTTATAGCTTTAATTATGTCCTGCATTTTACAGCTTAATTCAGGATCTGTAAATAAGATCTACTGTTTAGGAAAAAAAATGTACATGCTGATGTGTTTGGCAGTGGTTTCTATCAATCAATTTTTACTATAAATTTAATTATAAACAGTAAAAAACTCTCACATATTACAATAATAATAAAAAAATTATTACAATATTAAACTTTTATGTGCTAAAATAAAAATAATTTTTATCATTGATTCGTACAACCTTTTCAAACACCCACTTAGTGACTAAGCCGGCGCAGAGGAGACTGCAAATATTTTCGGACGGGACCCACTCAGAAAGTGTCACAAACGGTCCACTCCAATTGTGAAATTTGAGAAATGACGTAAACCGGACAAGACCATTTAGAGTTAGACATGCGTATTTTTTACTTTTATAATATTGTTTTATGTGTATAATTTATATACATGTAGCTTATTTTGTATGTTTTCAATTTTTGAAGTTGAAATAGCTTAAAGGACCACAAAAGTAATTTAAAGGGTCCAACCTACAATTTAAAAAAGACCAAACCATTTTATAATGGCGCAGTCTGGTCCATTTTTTTTTTAATATAAATGATCCTGGTTTGGTTTGTATTTTTTAAATAGTCAAAATGGTCTGATTTAGAAAACCTAGTGGCGTGAGATCAGATTGAACCATGCGCATTCCAACTAATGATCCTATAACTACATCGACGCACTTAGGGAACTGTATTAACCTTTAAAAAAATATTTTTATCATACTAAAATTTAATATGGTTAGCCCTTCTTGGATACTTTAAATAAAAAATTGAGACAATATCATACATGGTCAATATGATTCAGTTTGTCATATACCTAAAACCCATCTTGTATATGAATACAGTTTTCGCCTTGAATTCTTCTGTATAGACACAAAAGAAATATATTTAAAAGTAGAGATGTAAAATCTTGGTCGGATGGGCTTGTGGCAGGTCTTTTCCTGAAGGGATGGTACCTCTAATATATCTTTGACTTTCTTCAATTGATCAACCTTATAATCTCAATTATCACTTATTAGTTTTTAATGGGCTCAAATCTGTTGTCTAATTTTTGTATCTTAAATGATATCCAATCAATTATATTATGACACGTTATTTTAATAAAAAGCATGTAAAAGTCATTGATTAATACTATTTCAAACTTTTTACATAATATATTATAATATAATTTGTTGGACATTAAAGTTGGACAAAAGGATTTGACTCCATCTTTGATATACACCAAGGGTTGAAGAAACTTGTAGCATCTAGAAATGAAAAATAAAAAAAAATATTTTCCAATTTCTTATTTTGTCAAATTATCACGTTAAATTATCTCTCTCTTTTTTTCTTTTCTTTTTTTTTTATTTTTTATTTTCCATTAGTCCAGGCCAAAAGCGTGTCCACAAATTTAGATGGCGTCCTATCTTGTTTTAGAAGTCAACAAATATTAGTAGGCCATTTAATTTATCTTTTCGTTTTGTTCTCTGGTTCATAATATAAAGAAAATAATAAAAAAAGGGTACAAATTTCCATTTAGCACTGCCAGAACATAAAAGCTAGAGATCAGGTCCTTTTTTAAGGCCACAATCTAAGCATGTGGACTATTTTTAATTGAGCCCTGTGACACGTAGCATAGATATATGGCATAGTTTGTTTTTCCCAAGCTTGTTGCTCTTCCTAGCCAAGGAGATAAGGGTTTTTTTTTTTTTTTTTAATAATAATAATAAGGGCAGAAGATTTTGACTATTGCTTTTTCTTTTTTGAAATGGGGGACTATAGCATTTTAGGTAAATATAATTACTTGCAAGAATTGATTTAGGGGTTGTTTGTTATCCTGGTTGAAATTATTAATAGTGAAACTCTTAACAGTTATAATAAAAAATAAAAAATTACAAAAGTGTAAAGCCCTCATGTAGTATACTTTTTAAATTAACATTTTCAGTTTCAACTGCCCTTTTAAACATCCTATTAGAGTTTAAATACGTTGTATAGTACAAGGACCAACCACATATTATAGGTTTATGTGGCACATTCTTGCTTGTGCTCTAGGCAATGCAGGAGCAGGAATAAAAGATGATTTTACGGTCAATATTTGAACCCATGTTTTTAAGATTAATTTAATTTTTAGTCCTCGAAGTACAGGTCTAACTCTAATTTTCATCCTTGATATTTTAACTTTTTAGTAAAACAAATGTTTTCTTAAAGAAATGACAAACAAATAGTGCTAAAAACATTTTATAGTGTTTTAGGGAACGCTAAGACAACCAACACCATTAAAAGTCCTTATATCTTATAGCATATCCGGTAAAAACATTAGTAGTTTTTTTTTGACTAATTATTTTTTCAATCTTATATATTGTGTTTGGTTTATCTATTTAAATCAAAAAAGTTCTAACTTCAACCAGTTTTGTTATAGTATTTTCTCTTATAAAAATTAAATTATTATAATGTTTTTAGTTTCAACCAATAGTTTGAATCAACGATTCAAATGCTCTCATTTTCTTTGGCCGCAATCAAATATTCTATATTAACCTTTCGGGGAATAATATTGTCCTTTAAATTATTTTTTTTTGTTACATTAAAATTAATGTGTTAAGCCTTTTTCTTAAAGTGAAGTTGAATACATTAATCCAATTGAGAAATGTCTCTTCTTACAATTGAACTAATGAAACTAGGAAAAGCATCTAACTATACAGAATTAATAAAAACAGAAATTGCATACTTAACTAACAAGTGGGCTACACCATTCCCATTTTGACAGACACAACAAATATTGCCCCTACTAGCTTGAGAGATAGCATCTCGAATGTCCTCAATAACATTAGCTTCCAGAGCGCGATGACACGGTGACTTCACAGTATTGTGCACATTCTCAGCATTCGTCTCGACACTCCAAACATCAAAACCACACTCCAAGGCAAGCCGAACTCCCTCTCTCATGGCCAAGCATTCCCCTAAGTGTGGGGAGTACCGCCCGGTGATTCTCTCAGACAAAGCACAAAGAACGACCCCTGAGCAATCTCTTACCGCAACTCCCACATCTATAAAGTCCAACGCCTCATTCACCGCGATATCAACATTAATCTTGACCCTCCCCACAGACGGTGCTTTCCAACTTCTAACACTAGTTCTTCTCCTCTTATTAATTCATTGATCATTACCATTAGCCATCACAAAATCACCCAAAAGCCTTCCTGCTTGCTCAACCATTACTGTTGGCTCTCTTCCTTTCCCTTCAAAAACAAGCTTGTTGCGGTTAAGCCATATACACCAAGCCAGCATTCTAAAGATAGCAATGACCTCCCTACTACCTATACAACCTAAATGTGAGCACAATGAAGCACAGGAGCCATTTTTAAAAGTTTTCAGCCGAGGCCAAAATGGAAGAAATAGGCCATACCTCCTGCACACAATCACACGCCCCAATAGTACCTAGCCCTCTCTTAGGCAGACCAATCCGAGTTAGAATAGCCTCCTGAAAGCCTCTCCACATGTGGATCTTCACTGTATTAGGCATCCCCACCCCCCATAGCTTCAGCCACCAACCAGCATCGCCACCACGAATTGAGCCGGTTGCCGGATTACGAGATGCCATTTCTAGCTTGTATCCCGACTTAACCGTGTAAAGACCCTTCCCTATCAAAATGCCATAACAAACAATCTTCAGGATCGCGCAAACAAAGTGGAATGTTCAAGACAATCTCCACCAATAATTTTTTTATTTTTTATTTTTATTTTTTGCCGACCCGCCCCATTCGGCGGGGCAGGTCAAAACCCAGCTGGTCACTGAGTACCCGCCCCACCCTGCAACCAGCAAACTTTTTTATTTTAAGGAACCAAAACTTTTAAGAATTTTTTAAAATTGAAGTTAACAATTTTTTAGGGAAAAAATTAATAAAATAAAATAAAACCAACAATTAAAGAAAAAACAGAAATCAGAAAACCCAAAACAAGCAAAAACGTGATGAATTAGGACCGTGTAGTTGGTAACCTGCACCTTGCAAAACTCCAAAAACACCCCAATTTTAAAACGTATTATTCATAATACAACTCCATCGCTCTCTCTCTCTCTTTCTATGTGTGTAAATAAATAAATAAATATATATATTTATATATATATAGCCCAAAGCAATCCGAGTCCCCACTATTGAAAACAACTAACCAAATCACTTTTTCAATTAACGATTGAAAAAAAAAAAAATAAAGCCCAATCTCAGTTTGCAGCTACATATTTAGCCCATATTCCAGTTCCTGAAGGAAAAAACAACTGAAATTTTATGGTATTAAAAAACAAAAAAAAAGCTTCTTCACAGTCTCTTCTTCTCGCAAATTCAATCCAACTCCAGCTCCCATAAGGAAAGGGAAAGTAGAAATGGATCAACTTTTTATTTTAAAGGTAATTTTGTTGATTTTTTTTTTTAAACAAGTTTACAGGTGGGTTTGGGTCGACCCGCACTGCCCCATATATGATGCCGGTCCCACCTGCCCGGCCCCACAATCCATTAGTTGCAGGTCAAACCCGCCCTATTAGGGGCGAGGCGGATCACCATTTACCCTGCCCCATTGACATCCCTACACCCGACTGGCTCCCCATTCACCAAACATGATAAATGTGTAGTAGAGAGGCAGTCTAAAACCCGTGCCACTGTGAAAAGCCGATCTTCCCCATAATAGCCCCCAAGGAAACACCGTTCCACCCGATCATAGTCTTTATGTGTTAAGCCTTTTTAGGTACACTAAATGAAAAAATGTATAGAAAAATATGACAAGTCACTTCATGTGAAGCTCATAATTCTTTTAATATAAAAATAAAATAGCATATAAATTTATCTTTAGCATGGTAAAAAAGTCATCACAAGTCTAAAACATAAAACTAAAAAAAAAAAAAAAAAAAAACTAAGGGAGAAATCAAATGCCAAGAAAGAAAGAAAGAAAGAAACATACTTCCATACGAATCATACCTCAGCCAATAATTTCATTCAAATTCGCTTCAGAGCTTGATGGCATCTTAAGGCAGCCAGCATCCACAAACCAAATGCTCATCTAACCAACCAAAAATAGTCAATAATATGAAATACAAATCTCCTCATAGTTTGCATTATTTAATTGAATAGTCACAAGATAATGCACGACCATTTTCTCTTCTCACCAATTAGAATCAACATGATTGACTTACAAAATAAGAAATATTACAAGCCCAACGTTGCCAAACAAACTACAAAAAGGACTCTCTCACATGTTTAGCTTTTTTAATTTTAATCCATTTTCTCCAATCACAGTACAATATCTGTACCGTTTGGATTTGATTTTCCACATAATCTCGTTCTTTTAAAAATCAAAAGACATAAATTCATAAATTTAAGTTCACTAATCCCTTAAAATTGGTGTCCATATATCAATCAATAAATTGATTATCTAGCAAGAGAATATAAGTTCTTTTATTGAAATATATTGAAACAATATTTTAATAAAAAAAACTAGTTATATTGTTATTCTAGTTCAACGTGTTTATAATATATAAATGTCTCTATTTACGTGGCAACACCACAGTCTTATCAAAATAAAGTGCTCACCTTTATTTAGGAATTATGAATTATTAACTCTATTCATTCATACTATGTCCTTTGAAATTATATCTTCTGTCTTCAATGTCTCCGTATGCATAATTAAAGGAGATTGCTTGTAATGTATCCTTGTAACATTTACTCTCAAATATTAAAATCAATTATTATTATTAGGAATTAGAAGCCCTAATTCTACTGATAGCAAAAATGCAAACAAAAAAAAAAACAAAAAACACCTAGAAAATTTATAACGGTTCATCTTTAAAGTGAGAGCTGTGTCCATTTTCAACCATTACATAAATATACTATAATGAAAAAGAAATTTACAAGAGAAAATTTGCAAACAACTCTCTATATATTTTTCTCTTTATATATTTTTTGAGTTACTCAAATATGCCCTAACACCCCCTATTTATAGGACCATACAAATAAAAAGCAGTTTCCTAAAAATAAATTATTGATTAGCGACTGGATGCCATGGCCATAGCCTCCTAGCGCCACGATGCCAGGCCCTGAGCGGTGTCAAGCCAAGTTGGCTAGAGAGAATTTCTTGTTTGTAGAAATGGTGAGCACAATTGATTTGAGATGATGAAAGTAACCTCATTGCATCATTCCATCTGAAACTGCAAACTTCATGATCATGCTAATTAAACAATGCATCCACCACAAAAGAATATACTCACGTATTTGGACTATAGGTCCAAATATTTCTCGCTTTACTAGATAGTCTCATTTTGCATGGGTTGTGTCTTCTAGCCGGTTAATTTTACATCAATATTCTTTGAAGAATTTTGGTTCAAGACTCTCGCTTTCTTTGATTATATTAAGCGCTTCATATGCAAGCATGTTGCCAACAACAATTTTCTCACGGTTCCATTATTTATCTGTACTGACATAATTTATAAAGATCTCTATATGTCCATGTTTCCAGGTACTTGGACCACTTTAACGTGTTTGTCTGGCAATATGACCTCTTTAGAAGCACCATTCTTTTTAGGAGTGCCAGCTTTTTTTTTCTTTTATCTTTTCTCATAGAATTTCATCTTTGGAACCGATCAGTCTATCACACTTTAGGTGTGCCTTAGACTCATGTGCTGCTATATTTTTGTTTTGCCCAATAGAACATAAGCATAAGCTGGAATATTAGCAGCCAATATGTGACCCAGTCACTTTCTTTAAATGCATCTGACAATTTATAATATTCTATATATTAGTTAGTGCAAGGATCAAAATCATAATGTGATTAATTTCATTTCTATTTTTCCAACTCTTTCTAACGCTAGGAAAATTATTTTGTCAAATTGACAATCAACAAACTTCTCCATGTAAATATAACCCTTCAGAGGTTAAGATATAGAAGGGATTTAAACTCAACATAATTTCCAGTCTTTTTGGTCTCATCTTTGTGCGTTGTGGTGGAACAATTAGTACATATACCGCATAATCAAAAATTCTTAAATGAGATATATTTGGCTATTGAACAAATAACAATTATAATGAGGAGTACTAATGATATGCACTTGGTCTAGTGCAACATGAAAAATTACTTGACCCTATACATCTATAAATATATGAGAATATATATTTAACTAACATGTGGTAATTCGATAGTGTAATCCAATCTCAAAATATAATACCCATCTATGCATAAAGTATTATAACATATCATATTCATTGAAATTGATATCAATGTGATATATACACAGTAGTCATGATGAAAATAAGTTATAAGTTTTCGTTATTAATTAAAACCGTATGAAACAGCAAATACCAGAATTCCTACATTCACATTATATTTGGTTTCATCATTAGGATAATCCCTATCAAACTTTATGTAAGCACAAATGATAAGAATAGTATGTTAAATATATTATTGTACATAAGACAATGCGAAATTTGACAAATATGAAGAACAAAACATAAATCATGTTATAAAAATGTTGTTTAGTATAATAAACATAGTAGTTATTTCAAGTTATCACCAATATTTCCTTCAACAAAATTATCAGTAAAGTTGGAAGTATCAAAATGAGTTAAATCATCTATTGCATCAAAATTTTCAGTACAATTCACTTTATTTTCTTTCGTCTGGTGTTTGACAAACTCGAGTCTGATGTCCTTTGGCATCACATCTATAGCAAGAATCTTCTAGATTTCAGGAAGAACTTTCACAAACATTTTTCCTTTTATTATGCCTTTCTTCATAATGCTTCTTTTGGCTTGTATGGTTTTGTGAAGGGTTGTAAAAACTACTTTGACTGTGTCCTTGACCACAGTCACGACCACATCCACGACCATGGCCATAATTAAGTTATCGCTTAGGATTTTCAGTAATTGCAACATTTGCTTTCGAAAATCTTATCAAACCTATGGGTAGATATTGATGATTTCTAATCGAAAGTTCATTATTCTTTTCTGCCATGTAACCTATGTTGTTGCTGTAAAGTTATGTAGGATGCATGAATTGTGGAGTAAGTCATTTCTAGCATTTCCTCATCTGTGATTTTCTCTCCACAAAATTTCAATTGTGAAACTATTGTGAACATGACAAAGTTATAATTACTGACTTTCTTAAAATCTTGGAAACACAGAGTGTTCCATTCATCATGGATGGTGAGAAGTATAACTTCCATTTAGTGATCATATCTTTCCTTAAGATCCTTCTATAGAACACTTGGATCTTTTATAGTGAGGTATCCACATTTTAGACCCTCAACAAGATGTTTGCGAAGAAAAATCATCGCCTTTGCCTTATCTTGTGATGATGTAGAATTGCCTACTTTGATTGTCTCAAAGAGACCTATTGACTTAAGATGTGTTTCTATATCAAGAGTCCAAGGCATATAATTCCTTCCCTTAAATCCAATGCAATGGACTCAAGTTTTGCAAAGGTTTGATATAGTGATAACTAAAATAAAATACAACTATAATTAGAGGCATAACTTTATTTATTCAAAGTATAAATAGTACAAGCATTACATGTTGTTAAAGTAAATAACTATCATTACACTGAAAAGCTGAAATTCATCTGAAGGCAAATCAATAACTAGACGAATAATCATTTGGATAATAACAGTAGTAATAACAAATATTGCAACTATATTAAACATTTTGTGAAACTCTAACTATATGTAATATTTAGGGAGGAGATAAGATATTGAGGAGGATGAAAAGTAATATGTAAGAGTTAATAATTTACCAATTTAAGGGATAAAAGCTAGCCATTATTTAACCATATATTATAATTGAAGTAGTGTTATAAATGTTGGAATGGTATAAATACGGTATTGCCCTTGATTAGTATTTTAAGAAACATACAAAACTGTATATAGTAACATACCAATACATAGGAGGTTTGGCCTAATATTGAATATAAAGATAAGCAATTAATGAGTAGGAGACTTAGCCTTCGATATTAAACATAAATAAAGGCACTTACTAAGTAGAAGGCTTAGCCTTCTATATTGAACAAAACTAATTGAATTTAATGATATATCTTCTTCTTTTTTTTTACTTACTAAAGGTGGAAATTTACATAGGAATTAGAGCATTCATGTTGATAACGTGTTATAAAAACTAAGAAATACAAAGGCAAAAGTAAGAGAATTTAGAGAGACAAAGTCTATTAATTTTTTAATCTCACTTATACAAACATAAGCAAGAGAATGGGATATTTATAAAGAAATTTTTCAAATACTATAGTACCTCTATAGTGGTCGTAATTGCTACACTATCATAGACTTAGTAACCATGATTGGCATTGCTACAACAACTCCATCAATTTTTGACTTTACGGTTTACACTGATGTCAGTACTTACTTTAACAATAAATATATAGATCTAATTTTGGATACTAATTCTTGATGGATAATTGATTATTCATGACATGCTATTAATTTCATTTCCAACTTAAAATGTGCTATTCTCTATAGTTTCTTTATTCTTTAAGGCTCACTCAATATATTGATACAATAATAAATGCCAGTTCTTTTTTTTGGAAATTTCTTAAAAATAATTATTTGAAAAATAGTTATTTCACACCTTGCATTATTTTGTTTGAAAAAGTTGAGTAGACACCTTGCACGTCACACCTTGCAAATTAATTGATAAGACTCATCCATTTTAGGACCTTAAACCGATAGTGCTTGATTATTTTATTTTATTTTTTCTGTTTGATTGGATTCAAAATCATATAAAAATAAAAAGATATTTTGTATAGTAAATTTCTGAAACATATATAGCACTGAAAAGAGAAGATATCAATAGTTTATTTCTTCCAAGTCCTATAAAAATATCCTAATTAATATTTAATAATCCAGAAGAAATAGTTGATATTTGCAGATAAGAAAAGTCTGACGTTAACGGCACTCCTGAATATATAAAGCATAAAGTTGAAAGAATGAAATGATTGAATGTTTTCTTGTTTGCTGCGGAGACAGGAAGTGGCTACTGACGGCAAATTATAACAGAGAACGTATATAATTGGGAATATCATCAAAAAAAAAAAAAAAAACATATATAATTGGGAATCAAAAAGGCTGAGGGGGAACATATGATATGTTTATGGATGCAATAAAAAGTGAGGCTCTCGATGATCTACACTATTTTTTTCAAGATCTTCAATGAATAGATGATATGATTATGAATGCGATAACGACTTTTGGTGAGATGTATTATGTTTGACAAGCAACGGTAAATCCAATGCACAACGTGATATAATTTACGTTTTAAATTGTAATATAATGCCAAAATAGTTCTTTGTTTGGTTCACTAACTTGGACTAATGTGTCATTTGAAGTGTAGGTTTTAAACCATTAACTATAGAGTTGGTTTTAAACCATAAACACGGTTTAAACTGGTATTTAATGGAATAATAAATAAGGTGATTTTAGCTTAATTGGTACTCGAGATGGAAATAAGAACCTCTTAAGGGAGGTTTGAGGTTCGAACCCGAGGGACGCGAAAGAAATCCTTGAGGGCCCAGAGGGACCTAGAGGGGACAGTACGGATGAGTGGGCGGCACGAAAACGGTTCACCAATAAGAGCCACAAGTCCGAGGGCCCCGCAAGGTGGGTCCTATGGAGGCTTGAGGTGGGGCCCGCGTCGGACGCCACAATAAAACCCGTGTTTTATATTGTGGCATCCGGCCCGGGCGTACTCCCTTAAGCCTCCATAGGACCCACCTTGTGGGGCCCCCGAACTTATAGCTCTTATTGGTAGACCATCTTCGTGCCGCCCACGCATCCGTATTGGCCCCTCAGGGATTTGAACATTCAGAATCTAAACTTTACACGCCCTCAAGTTTATGCGGTTTTAAATCATTTTATATAGTAAAACCATTTTCATTCACATTTTTCTTCATAAACTATAATTTTTCAAACACTGGTGCTCGTTTTAAACCATTATTCTCGTTTTAAATCTTTACATTCTAAACATTAGTTCAAAACTACCATTTAAACTACACAGTTTAAAACCTACTATTTAAATCATACAGTTTATAAATTTTTCGGCCGATTGACAAATCAAGTTCAAATCCGTGTTTAGCAAACATCTAGTTCAGTTTATTAATCTTTGATAAAATTGAGTTTGAATTGTCCAAACTAAGCTTTGGTCGTCCCTCCACTACCAACCTTTTCAAACTATTTTTGATTGGTGAAATTATGTACATTATCTCCGCTCTACGTATATCCAAACACCAATTCAAATTGTATTAACCGTTTAAATTTACACTTTAATTATTCATTCAAACGTCAATTCAAATTACAATTAATTAAACCGCATAGTTCAAATTTTCTAACTCAAATCACCGCAACTAGAACCAGTAAATCTAAAGAGGCCACTATTTTTTAAGAATTTTTGTTGGCCGAACCAATCATATCTGGTGATTGCATGGATTTCCAAAAGTATAAATAAAGTTTTGTGCAAAACTCAATAGGTTGATATTTTAAATTACTTTGCACATATTCTAATTAACTTCTCTTTGCATCTGAATGGTACTGATCTTCATTACGTAATCAAATAGGTTGATTTTTTTGCTCTTACTTTTTATTGAGAAAAAAAAAAAAAAAGCTAGAGACTAGAGCGTGTTAGAAAGTGTTGATATCTGCTGAAAATTCGCCATTTTTTTTTCATCTGGCCTCTTCATTGAGCAAAGTATCTTTAACCATCTTCATGGTTGGCTTTCCATTTGACCATAAATTGCTCAATATCACCAATAGTTTGTTTCAACTAACAGACCATGAAGCTAAGAAATAAGATAGTTTGTAATTCATATAGTTATCATCGGTTCACTAAGCCTTAAAAATCAGTTGTACACTCATTCATATTACAACTTACCCCCTGTTTGGCATAGTAGTGGGAACCACGGTTACCACCACAAACTCAGTTATAAACAGTATAAAGCTCTCACATGCTACAGTAATAATAAAAAAAAATTGCTACAGTGTAAAGCTCCACATGCTACAGGAAAAATAATTTTAACCAACGGTTCTCACCACCTTTTAAACACCATATTAATATATCAAATTTTGAAGCATTTTAATGATCACGGCTTTCAAGACTTTTTTATGATCATGGCTTTGTTTTAAAGTGTTCTTCTCATGCTTACCTTTTAACTTTATTTAAAGAGATCAATGTTGGATTTTTCAAGAATATGATGTAATACAGTGTGATCAACCCACATTCTTATTGCGGTGGCAACTTTCATGTGCCAAATATATGAACCAATCATCTTTACTCTTTTTTCCCCTGGCATTTTTATGCCTTTAACAAGACTAATAAATTTATAGTAAAGCTGTCTAATAAATTTGTTAACCATATATAAATATGGAGGAAGGTGCTCCGCAAAAAACACAAAATGAGACAAATTAGGACTTTTGATATTGCCCAATCTTGGAAGGTTTAGAAAGCTATGAGATCTCTTTTGATTATGTCAGTTTAAGAAGATTACGTGATTGAAATAAAATGGATAATATTGATAAAATATTTATTACTAATAACATGTGCTATTGAAAGCAAGGGTCCAGAATCAAGATTTGTTACCAAGTTTGAAAATAGATATGATTGAGCTAAATGGAAAGATGTTATGCATGCTGAATTTAATTCGCTTAATGAGCATAAATTATTTGGACCTATTGTTGTCACACCCGAAGTTGTGAGACTTGTAAGATATAAATGAGTCTTTGTGTGTAAAGATAATGAGAAAACAAGATTGTGAGGGTTCGCAAAGACTAGGAATCGATTATGAGGAGACTTATTCTCTAGTAATGGTTGTAATTATGTTTAGATATCTAATTAACCTAGCAGTTTTTGAAAATTTAGAAATATACCTTATAGATGTTCTTGTGCAGATCTCTTGATAGTGATATTCATATGAAAATCTTCAAAGGATTCAAGATGTCTGAAGCATCAAGTTCAAAACCTAAGAAAATGTATTCTATCAAGTTACAAAGATCATTCAATGGTTAAAGTAATATGGACGCATGTGGTATAATCGTAAAAGTGAATATTTGTTAAAAAAGGACATGAAAATAATCCTATATGCCCATTTGTTTTTATTAAGAAAACAACATTTAGATCTGTAATTATTGCTATCTATGCTGATGATTTAAACATCATTGGAACTCAAAAAAAAAATTCTTGAGACAGGGGCATACTTAAAAGGAGGAATTTGGAATGAAAGACTTTGGAAAAATCGAATATTGTCTTAGTTTATAGATTGAGCATTTACAAAATGGAATGCTTTTGCATCAATCAAACTACACTGAAAATGTCTTAAAATGCTTTAATATGGACCAAGCGAATCCTTTAAGTACCCTAATGATAAACGAATCACTCAAAGTGGAAATGGATCCATTCTATGTGAAGATAATGAAAAGGCTATTGGCTCTTAGTTACCATATCTAAGTGCAATTGGAGCTCCTATATATCTTGCTAATTATACAAGACCAAATATTGCTTTCGCTATTAACTTATTAGCAAGATTTAACTCAGCTTCTACACGGAGACATTGAAATGGTATTAAACACGTATTTTGTTATCTTCAAGGACCAACTAACTTGGGTTTGTTTTCTTTCTCTAGATCATCTTACTTTAAAGTTAAACTACAAACACTTGACAATACCCAATCAAATAATGGCACCTTCTCAACCCAATACCTGGCAATACACCACCACCGATTCCGTCATCGATTTTGTCATAAACAAAGGCCATGGAGTAAAGGGTCTCCTAGAAACTGGCATCGAAACCCTTACCAAACAATATACCCAACCAGTGGAACAGAGGACTATGAGCAAGTTCTTAGTCGGAGAGTCAATTCCGGTCATCGATGTGTCAAACTGGGTTGACCCAAAAGTGCAGCCGATGATATGCGACGCAGCGGAGAAATGGGGTTCGTTTCAAATCATCAACCATCGTGTGCCACAAGAAGTGCTTGATAACGTCAAAGAGGCGACATATCGGTTCTTTGACTTGCCTGCTGAGGAGAAGAACAAGTATTCTAAGGAGAATTCGGTATCCCACAATGTCTGGTACACCACGAGCTAAAACATTATTTTGTTTAGCTTTAATGTTCTTTTTTTTTCCTATGAACATAGAGAAGACAATTGGCATGAAGAATTCCTATTACAAGAAAAAGTTTGATGAAAAGTTATTTACAACTTGTAGTTTTTAAATGTTGTTGAAAAAGTACATGCAACGACATCTAAAAAGAATTGAAATAATAATTAACGATATCCTCATATGCAAAATAATTACTACTAATTCAAATAGTATTTTTCATGATGTTTTGATCAGATAAATGGATAATTATACAAGGAGATTGCACGAACTATTTTGTTTACACAAGCTTCTAGCACAAGTATGTTATCAAAATAGTTGAATAGACAACAATCTCATAATGCGTTTATAACTCCTAAAAAAACTAAGCAGAGTGCATACCAAAATAACAGATTTCCACCTGTGCATCACATCATAAGAATGCTTATCGAGCCTCCAAAAGCGTCATTGTTACTTCGTTCGTCGACGAGGATTCTTGTTTGTGCGAAGAAGAACTGGCATTATCAAATTCGAGTGGCGTATTTTGTACGAAGAAACCGGGTTGTTTTGGCTGATCCAATATACTTTGACTTCCTAGCATTACAACAACAGACGCCATGCTTGGTCTATCCTCTGGACTCTGTTGGATACACAAGAGACCAATATGGATGCAACGTAGCACTTCTGGTTCACAGCACAAACCCGCTAAACATTTGTCGATCAGTTCTAAGGCATTTCCTTCATTCCATAATCTCCATGCCTAAAAACAATAAATTTTAGAAAGCTCGTTTTGGTAATTATGTAATCAAAATTTGTAACAAGTAGAGTAATGTACTTACATGCCCTGTGAGGTTAAGGCTATGATCCCGATGAAAAAATCCCCTGTTTTTCTTCCCACTTATGATCTCCAACACCAATATGCCAAAGCTAAATACGTCCGATTTTACTGAAAATAGACCGTCACTTGCATATTCGGGCGCCATGTAACCACTGCAGAATATTATCATCATTAAATTGCTGATTAAAAAGGAATGGATAATTGATGGATTATTGGATGGTCAATGCAAAAGCAAACTTACTATGTTCCGACCACTCTGTTTGTGTTCCCTTCTGTTTGATTTCCTCCGAAAGTTTTTGCCATGCCAAAGTCCGAAATTTTGGGGTTCAACTCATTATCAAGCAAAACATTAGCGGCTTTGAGATCTCGATGTACAATTCTCAATCTCGAATCTTGATGCAGATACAAAAGTCCTCGAGCAATTCCACATATAATTTCGAAGCGCTTAGGCCAATCTAACAACTTCTTTCTCGTTTCATCTGGCAACGTTGACATTACTATGTTTGGTCAATCTCCCTTCACATTAGGTGTAAAGGTGTAAATTTATGAAAAATAGTTAGTGTTGAAGTATTCAAACCAAAAATGAACGAGTCAAGGCTTGTGTTGGGCATGTATTCATAAATCAGCAACTTTTCCTCTCCTTGAATGCAACATCCAAGAAGCCTCACAAGATTTCTGTGTTGGAGTTTGGCAATAAGTATAACTTCATTCTTGAACTCATTCAATCCTTGGCTAGAACTCCTCGAAAGCCTCTTCACAGCAATTTCTTGACCATCTAGTGTTCCCTGGAAATTACATCTTGATTTACCGAAAGGTTATATAATTTTTTTGTACTAGATCCTAGAGCATAAAGGCTGGAAATTTACCTTGTAAACAGGTCCAAAACCACCTTGTCCAAGCTTGTTATTGTCTGAAAAGTTATCAGTGGCATTAGCTATAGTGGCTAAGTCAAAGAGTGGGAGCTCCAAGTCGTCGTTTTCCTCTGTGTTGTTCAGTTCCCTTTCTCCAACAGCTTTTTAAAAAGATTAAGGGAAGGAAAATTAAAAAAGAGCTACGAACAACCAAAAGACAAGAAAGGAGTAAACGAAACTAATAATGATATGTCTCTTTGGGGACATCTGACAAAATTGGAACGACACCGAGAAGATTAGCATGATTCCTGCGCAAGGATGACATGCACAGATCGAGAAACTACTAATGATCAAAACCATACAAATAATCCTCCAAAGCTCTAACAAGGTAGTAGGATCAAGACCGTAGAAACTAGAAA
This sequence comes from Artocarpus hirsutus, assembly GCA_946598075.1. NCBI lineage: Eukaryota > Viridiplantae > Streptophyta > Magnoliopsida > Rosales > Moraceae > Artocarpus > Artocarpus hirsutus. The sequence continues at coordinate 13,955 of CAMOHE010054522.1, read as the reverse complement.
TCATATTCGCACTTATGAAAGGTCCTAACAAATGATTGAGACATAAATCCAAATACACCTTATAAATTAAACATGTCTGATCAAACAAATATACAAATCTTAATCAAGCAATTCAAGTAACCTGGCTCTGTTTCCCTTAGTGTTTAGTCATGTTATCAAGCAATTTAATTTCACTTGAAAGTCATGTAAAAAATGTAAATCTTTCAGTACAAATTAATAACCTCAAACTAGGATGAGATGATTTTAAAAGACCAGTAATGCTTTATAAATCTTTACAAGATGATCACAGTAAGAGCAGCAATACCTTTGAAGCATCTAGATCTCCTGTAAGTGCAATAGCCAACAAAGAGAAGCACGGAAACAGCTACAATGACGGCTGTGATTATCACAACTCTTTGCTTATAACCGTCCCCTTTTCCTATGTTGTCATTTATTTTGATGCAGAAAAAAGGAAAATAAAAATCTAGTTGAATCCAAGAAAAACTTAAAATGATCAAGGTAATTGAAAAGAATTTTGATGACTTAGAAAGGAAATTTATACCAAGCTCAGAAGCCGATATACGAAGATATAAATTCTGTCCATTTGAAGGGAACTCCCTGATGTCTAATAGATCACCAAACCACATGATGCATCCACTGCCTTGTCCTCTGATGTCCGCGTTTGTGTAAGCCACACAAGAACAGTTTCTCAAGCACTCGGCCCTGCATTCCATTAGATTTAAGCTTTGGTTCACCCAAGAATTTGTCGTGTCCGGTAATTTCAAGCCACCAATTTTAACAAACTCGTCCTTTTCTTTTTCTTGGCAACTTAACGGAATATTTCGAACGCATCCTCCCGACCAGTCCGATAAATCCCATCTCTCTTGAGAACGAGCCTTGAATCCTTTCAGACAACGGCATATGGGAATATTATGACTCATAACACAGCTTCCGTTGGCTCCACAGAAGCCATACTTGTCACAGTCATTCCCTGGCACTGAAGCAAAAAGCCCCCAAGTCTGATTTCCCGTTAGCCATGCATACCGTTGGCGCGAGCTAGTGGATTCATTGAGAACTATTCTCGCGTAGACTTCCATATCAATCTTGAGGTCGTACATGTAATACAACTCGCTGTTGTTGTCAACAAAGCGAAAATCATATAGTTGATTGGCAACTAGTTCTGGGACGCCGCTGAAACGGAGGCCATTCCATGGCCCGGAACGATAATATTTTGCAGTGCCCTTTAGCATGTATACTTCAGGGGATGGCTGATGTTTTATCTCAAATCCATAGCTCAGATTTCCAGGACAGGGGTCATTGAAGTTCCTCCAAGCCGATAGACTCCGCTTTAGACCCCTCCGAAAATCCCATCCCAGCTTCATTTTAGGCAACAATGTGTCAGAAGGATAATCAAAGCTTTGCCACAAATAGCTTTCTAGAGCAGTACTGCTTCTAGTATTGTTATCTATTAGTACTAAATTTCCTGTATCTAAAAGTAGAAGAATTGGTTTCTTGGGTTCTTCCAATAATCTTGCAGACCAAACAACACTACTCTTGTTCTGATACAAAAGCACAAGACCACCTGTTCCGTTTATAGTCAACAAGCCAGAGGAGTCAGGAATCGGGCTGCATCGGTTCGCCACCCAAACGACAGTTTGAACTGGGATTTTCTTGTACCAAATTCCCAAATACCGATTCTTGGAATTTCCAGGACTGAAGTAACCAAGCACAAATCTTCCTTCGCTTGAAACCAAGGTTTCTCCATCGCGGATAGATTGGAGTGAGCTAATGCTGTCAACTGCAAAGCAATCAGAAACGAAGAGAAACAGGGAAATTATGGAGATAAACATAAATGGAGAAACAGCCATTGATGTAAGAACATTGATTTTTTGAGCTAATTTGAGAAGATATTAGAACAAATCAAGGACCAGGATATTGACTATTCCACATGGGATCATTCAATAACATAATTTTGTACAATTTAATCCATGAAAATGATTTCTGAACTGGCATTGAATTATTTATTATCATATGTCGACAAGAATTAAAAGTTTGTTGCATTTCACATTTTTCATCTCACCTTAATAGCACTGGTCATGGTGATTTATGAAAACTAACAAAATTATTAATGGACATTTGTTTCAATAAAGCCCCATATCAGTTACCAATAATTTACGGCTAATAAAGTTGTAACATATTCCTAGTTTTTTTTTTTTTTAGTGCAGTCACAACGTTTATAAAAATATCTTTCACAACTAGGAGCATTTATTAGCCGAAAACAAGTTGTTCTCTTTTCTTTTCTTTGCAGTTGGCAAATTTGACGAGCATTTAAAGCCTTCTGGGCGCTGCACAGAGAAAATCCGTATAATAATTGATGGAATACTTATCCCTAGGAAAATCCGTATAATAATTAATGGTATACTTATCCCTAGGACTATATCTAGTTTTACTTTCCTGTCCCACTAGCTGTTCCTAAATACCATTTTTTGACAACTTATTTAAGTGCTTAGGTTTTTAGAGTTTAATATTTACTGTCTCCAAATTCTTAAATTTACATCATATGGGCAAATTAATATTGGGGAACAATAATTAGGACAGAAAATTCGAGGCATCACATCTAAACTCATACCCAAGACACACAGGCTAATCCAATAATTGTTCTAATAGAGAAATATATCATGCACGTGCTTTTTTTTTTCTGTCCTGTAAAATATATAGGAAATAAAATATATGTATAATGGAACACAGATTCTTTCTTAAAGATTTTTTTAGGAAATGAAAATAATGATTTAGCTCTATTTGGTAAGAGGGATGGAAAATAGAAGGGATAGAGAAAGCGGATGGATGAAGAATTCGAAAGATAGATAAGATTATAATTTTTTTTTATGTTGTTTAGTACGAGAGAAAGAGGGTTGTTTTTTTTTTTTGGCTCAAGAAAAAAGGGATTAGGTGGTGCACCTCGTGCCCCCATCCACTTTGGCACGTTGACAATCCTAGGGACCACTGAGGAGTGAAAATGGCCTAAACTAAACTTCTTCTGTCCATCCCATTCGACACGTTGGAAGGATGTATTATAGTTCTAATGTCAAATCACTACATTGTCTATTTTATTATTTACTAATAATTTCTTTTGAAGGATAACACAATCTTTTTAACTTGAGTTGGATAGATTTGTTGGATCCTTCTATTAGTGGAAGGATCCAAAAAGGTGGGCTCGACGGGAGACGCTCTCCCTCTTATTATTCCTTCAATCAAATAATGAATTGAGGCTTTCTTTTCCTCCATCTCTCTTTCCTACTGAATACACTCTTAGAAAGCTATTAAAAAATATAAATAAAAAAAGGGATGAAAGAGAGCTAGTGAAATAGTAGTGAACAAGGCAAATGTGATCTTCTAACTATAAAACATATAGCACAGAAAAATAAAAGCCAACTCCAATCAAACGCAAACTTCGCTTAGGAAGTTCTACGCCTATCAGACTAAACATTTTAGCTTGCTGTCAGTCACTTTTTTCACAGAACTATACACAGCATAATATAGAGGAAATTAGAAATCTTATAATTGAAACATAATCTTGTCGTATGCACGCCTACATGCACACACATTCGTGCATTCATGCATACATACACGTCAACCAAGTTTCTTTCTTTCCTTCTCAAGTTTCATTTTGTTGTTAATTTGTCACAAAAATTGAACTAGAGGCCCGGTGGAAGGCCATATCGTTTTGATGCAACAATGGTAGGCATTCAGGTCATATAAAAGTGAATCATCGCGTGTATTTTTGTAATCTTTTGTCGGGCTCTATCTTTCATGCAAGTCTCTATTGAGAATTTTTTTCCTGTGATCTTGACTCCTTTAAAATGAAAACAAAGAGGACAGGTTCTTCTGTATTACAACCTAAAAAACTACGATGGAAGTCTATCACCCATTTAGTACGTAGGATAGAACAACATTGGATAGTATAATTTTAGATGATTGGATTGAAATGTATTAGAAAAGATAGGATTAATTTTTAGCTGATCGAATCCAATGTTTGGTTGTATGTCATTAGGATATGGGCCTTTTGTAAAAATTTTTCAAAATTTGCTTCAAATTATAATTTTTTTTTAAATTAGAGGGTATAAATATAATTACCAAAAAATATTTCCACTCATAAAAGCAATATTTTGGCCCCTCAATTTTTACAAAATTATAATGTGACCTAAAATTTATAAATTTTTGCAAATAGGTTTTTGGAATTTTTCACAACGTACAAAGCTTGTGTTTAATCTATGCTTTAACAAGGGATAACTTAATTCCCTTCTAAGGAGATCCAACCATGGACTGGATGAAAAGCTTATCCAATATAGTCCATTAAAAATTTTCACTAAACAAAGTATTAAATTTAATCCAATCTAATCCACCCGAATGTTACGTACCAAATAAATCCTAACAAAATATGATCAGACAAAGAGTAATATTACCTTTTCTCTTGAAAATGCAATACGTAACTAAGAAAAATACCAGAACACATCCATTGACACTACACTTGTCACAGCTCTTTGGAAAAAAAAAAAAAAAAACACACACACACACACACACAAAGAAAACCATATTTAATTGAAGAAAAAAATATCTTTGGCACGGAAATTATGGACTTAAGGCTTGTTAACAATGAATTTTCCTATTGTCATGACATATACAAATATATAACTAAGTTCTGAAGCTGGCATCCAAGCACTGATCGTGCCCATTTAAGGACATCTCCAAGCAATGTTAAATTGTTGTGTTAATGAAAAATTTGACATTAGAAGATCTAATGCAATGCTATTTTTAAGGTTAAATTTGTTATATGCTAAACTTTGTGGTAAATTTGCCACAAAATATAGCATATAACAAATTTGATATTTAATTCTTATTAATTGATAAATTGACTTTTTTATTTTAATAATTATAACATTCTTACTTTTAATTATTTTAATATCAAAAGTTTATTTTTATAAGTTTTAAGGTTTAATAATTATAACAAAAGACAAATATGATATTTTAACTAGCATTATGTATTGGACTATGAAATAAAATGATACACTTTTTGATGGCAAATATAATACATACCTTGACGTTTGTATTGAAGATGGTTTGAGGGAAACGCTTTTACGTCTAAAAGGTCACTAAACTGCAATAGTCCTCTGATTTCCATTTTTGAACAAACCATATACAAGAACAGTTCCTTGAGCATACGGCGCTGCACTCCTGAAGATTAAGTTTTCGTTCGCTCAAGAATGTTGCGTCTGGTAGAACAAGCCTTGCGCATACATCCTCCTGGCCACTTCTTTAACTCTCAATTCTCCTCAGAATTGGGCTTAAACGTATTTTTATTCATGAAACAGTGTGTATTGTATTGGCTTCACAAGCCCCTGCATACTGATCACAATCCCCTTTAGGTGCTGGAAAAAAAATAAAAAATAAAAAGATCCCAACTCTGATTTTCCATAAGCCACGGACATAGTTGACTACTGCTAGAAGTTTCAGGCACGACGATCTTTGACAATGTAATAAAGCTTCTGAGTTGTTACTTGTAGTACATTATTGATACTTGGGCCATTCCAAGGCCCGGAAATTAGTATTGTTGGTTTTGTACATGTTTCGGTCGTCAAACAAACAACACTTTTGTTCCGGTGCAAAAGCATGCAATTTCATGTGTTGTTTATACTCAAGAAGCCAGAGGAATCATTGATTGGACATGGATAAAGATGTTCTTGTACCAAATTCCGACATAAAGATTCATGGAATTCCGTGGACTAAAGACACAAAACTTAAACATTTTTTTCTTAGAAACCAAGGTACTTCAATCATTTGAGAAAAAGAATGTACTAGGGTGTTTGGGAGCATTGGTTAAACCATTGCTTTGAACCAATTTTTGTTAAAACTGCTATAGCGTGTGAGAACTTTATACTGTAGAAATCAAAAGTTTTTGGCTGCAACTGAAAATGCTATACAACCAATGATATCAACTTCAAAGGAGATTGACGGTAGACCCTCTGTTTGGGCTTTGACAGGGTATAACGAACGAGTAGGATATTTTATTATTATTATTCTTAAAGATTAATGACCTGAAGAAGAAAGAAGGAAAAACAAAAAGAAAGGAAAAAGGATAATGTTGTTGATTAGTGTACATCTTGACGAAGGATTATTGAAATAAAAAAAATAACTGCTGAAGCACAACGCTAGGACCAAGTACAATTCAACATAGAAAATTCAAGAAAAAAGAAAGGAAAACAAGAAATGAAAAGAAAAAGGATAATGCCATGGATTATTGTACCTGATGACGAAGATAGACCAAGATTCGGGACGATTATGTAGTCTCCAAACAAGCTATTTACACAACTATTTGTGACAGAAAACAAGCTAACAAGCTCTATGGAGGTTTTTTTTTTACCCTTTGCTGGTGGCCATAAACCTAACAGATAAAAAAAAATGTATGATCTAGCTTACAAAATCATATTTGCTACCAATGGTTAGCGATTGATCCTCCGCTTCAGATATGGTTATAATGCTTGTTGGGAACGACTCAGGATATTGTTGTGGTGATTCTTTCTCCATCAAATAAGCAGGTCTATTGGGACAAGGCAAAACATGGCTGTCCCTGCTTAGCATCATAACCACCGACGACATGCTTGGCCTGTCTGTGGCACGTTGTTGCACACATAACAAACCAACATGGATGCAGCGCAACACTTCCTGCAAACTGTGGGGCGAATCACTTAAGCACGAGTCAAGCAATTCGGTTGCCCTGCCTTGTTGCATTAACGTCCATGCCTAAAATATTTAAATGATCATCTTATATGCATGTATATATATGTCCGTTTTGAAGTTCAATAAATCAATTTAAGAGGTAGCAGTTTTTTTTATGGTACTTACATGTCCAGTGAGTGTGAGGTCTTCGTCTAGACAGGGATAGCTTGTACTTCTCTTTCCGCTTACAATCTCCAAGACCATTATACCAAAACTGAAGACATCAGATTTTACAGAGAATTGACCATTGTAAACATACTCTGGTGCCATATAACCGCTGCATCGTAAAATCACACTCCTTAGAACTTAAATTCGTTTAAATGTTTATGTGCAAACTAAAAAGAGCATGTGGGAAGAGTAACACTCACTAAGTTCCTACTACTCTGCTTGTGTTTCCTTCTATTTGGTCTCCTCCAAAAGTTCTAGCCAAACCAAAGTCTGAAATTTTGGGGTTCATCTCATTATCAAGTAAGACATTACTCGTTTTGAGATCTCTATGTATAATTCTCAATCTTGAATCTTGGTGTAAATACAGAAGCCCCCGTGCAATTCCACATATGATTTGGAAGCGCTTACACCACCCTAATAGTTGAGCTGATTTCTGATCTGGAGATCCAAAATAAAAGTTTTTCTAGTTTGTCAGTTTCAACATGGCAACAGACACGACAAATAGCTATAAATGTTTTCAAGTGTTGATTACAGTTTCAACGAAAGAGTCTAACCAAAAATGAAAGAGTCGAGGCTTTTGTTAGGCATATATTCATAAACCAGCATTTTCTCTTCTCCATGAATGCAACAGCCAAGAAGCTTCACAAGATTCCGATGTTGAAGCTTTGCAATCAATATTACTTCATTTTTTAACTCATCTATTCCTTGTGCTGAATTAATCGAAAGTCTCTTGACCGCAATCTCTTGTCCATCTTTTAACCTACCCTGAAATCCCATGTTAACAAAAGACGTTAAAAGCAGTACCCTCGTAAATTCAAACACTTTCTTCATACATATTCCGTACGATTGTCAAATCAAGCCTAACAGAAGCTTACTCTGTACACGGGTCCAAAACCACCTTGTCCAAGCTTATTGCTCGACGAAAAATTATCCGTGGCAGCTATTATTGTAGATAAATCAAAAGATGGGAGCTCTAGATCTTCCTTTTGGTCTCCATTTTTCTTACTTTTATCTGTTTATGTGACTCATGGCATGAAGAGATGAGTTTTAAATATAGCACATAGACTATCCATTATTATTCTTATTTTTTTGATAAGAACACTTAACTCTTGTTAGAAAGCAAGATTACAATCTCTAATAGTACCCTGCTATAACACAAAGGGAGAAATGAACTTGATAACAATATCAATCTAATCAACATGTCCTTGAGTCAATGATTATCAGAGTAAGAGCAAAGATACCTTTCAATTTTGTTCTGCGAATGAAATAGCCAAGTAAAAGCACCGCACAAACACCTCCAATAATAGCGTCTAATATCACAATTCTCACCTTAGAACCAGACTTTCCTGTTTTGTTAGTTATTTTAACGTGAAAAAGCTCATAAATTAATCAACATGTAGCCCAACAAAAGAAACAAAAGAAAAATCAAGGTATAATTCAACAGCAAATATGCAGAAACAATACCTAGCTCCGAAGCTGGCATTCTAAGGTATAGAGCCTGTTCACTTGAAGGATTTTGTCTTATATCCATTAGATCACCAAACCACATGATGCAGCCACTTCCATCTCCTCTGATATCAGAGTTCGCATAAGCCATGCAAGAACAATTGCTCAAACATTTAGCCTTGCATTCCTCTAGATTCATACTCTTATTTGCGCGAGAATAAGCACAATCCGGCATTTTCAAGCCAACAAATTTGACAAAGCCATCATTGTCTTTATCCTTGCAGTCCAGCGGCGTCTTGCGTATACACCCGTCTGACCAAACCGTTGAATTCCATTTTTCTTCATCCTTAGGCTTGAATCCTTTCAAACATTGGCAGATTGGGCTCTCACCTATGACGCAATACCCATTACCTCCACAAGGATTGTAGATGTCGCACTGATCTGAAGGAAAGGAAGAATAGAGCTTCCAGGTTTTCTCTGCTTCGACATATGCAAGTCGTTGGCTCGTTTCAGCAGTTTGATTCAAAACTACTATAGTGATCACAGAGCTCTTGAGGCTGAACACGTAATAAGCTTCATCTTCGTTGTAAACAAAATTGAAGTCATAAAGTGGATTTGGCTTTAACAAGGCAACACCACTTGCAGTGATTCCATTCCACGGCCCAAATCGATTGAATTTTGCTCCGCCTTTCCACATACAAGCTTCAGGAAATGTTTGGTGTTGAACATCAATTTCCACACCAAAATTAAAATCTCCAGGACAAGGGTCATCCCAATTCCTCCATGCCGATAGTCGCCAATTAATACCTCTCCTGAAATCCAATCCCAACTTCATCCCTGGCAACATTGTATTAGAAGGATAATCAAAGCTTTGCCAAAAACAGTTCTCTGAGTTTCTATCTTCCTCATCTCTTAGTACAAGATTCCCAGAATCTAGAAGCTGTACTAATGGTTTCTGGGCATGTTTTGATGAGTTTGTTGACCAAACAACGCTCTTGTTCTGATCCAAAAGCACAAGATTTCCAGTATCATTTATCATCAACAAGCCAGAGGAATCATTCATTGGGTTACATCCATTTGCAACCCAAACAACAGTTTGAACATAATTGTTCTTGTACCAAATTCCAACGTAACGATTCGTAGAATTTCCGACACTGAAGAAACCAAATTCAAACATTCCTTCTTTAGAAACCAACGTTGTTCCATCGCTGATGGATTGGGATGGACCAATGCTATCTATTGCAAATGAGAAATTTATGAAGAAAAACAAGAAAATAATGGCAATATTATAAATACAAAAAGAAGAAACACCCATTGATGTCTTTCCTCTGCAGATTCAAAGTGGATCCTTTCTCCTCTGCTTTGAGAAAAGGTGAAAAAAAAAAAAAAAAGACAACCATCTTGACTAAAGTACGACCGAAGCTATATATTAAATGAAAACAATTGTGAAAAGTCTTTTGCCCATATCACGTGCACCAGAAAAATTAAAAACCCCGTAATGTTATTGTTATTTTTGTTATTTTGTTTGGTTATTTAAAGCTTAAGATAAGATTGTAACAGAACCAGGATTAAGACATTTTGAAAATTGCACTAGACAAGTCATTTTTGAAACATCAACGTGGACAAAAGGACAACAATATTTTTTAGTTTCAATGCTACCCCTACAATATATTCGATGATTTTGGTACCTTTCAGCGACTAATATTAACATTGTTCCATGGACTGTCAATTTCAATTGGTTAAGCAACTGAGTCATAACCCTTTTTTTTTTTTTTCTTTGACAAGCAAAATCAATATTTTCATCACAATATTTATATATGAAGCAAGCTTTCTACAAATGGGATTGCTGCTTTTGGGTCCGTACTCCGTGAGGGGAAGCCATGTTAATTTGGCTGGGATGAAAGAGCCATATGCGTGCTCCATATTTGTTGTGCCTGCTTAGTTCTTTGATTTCAGAACTATTTCGACCCCTTAGCATTTCTTTCGAATTTTCTGATGTTCTAGGTACAGTTATCCAACTCTGACTAAAAATGAAAAAGTTTAAATCCTCTTCAAAAAATAAAGGCTCTTTCTATCTTGTTGGGCCCTGACATTGTCCCAATCGGATATATATTGGGTCAAGTATTACCGATGAAGCATGGTTATACACATGTACTATTTTTGTAAGGGGATATTTATTCTCTTATACTCTCTAATTTAGGTTAATTCAAAATCATATTTTTCAGTTTTTAATCTCATTGAATTTATACATTTATATTTAAGTTAATACACAAAGCAATAAATAGTTGATTTTTACCTTTAAAATGATCAAATTATTCTTAAGTAAAAGCAAAAAAAAAAACCTTTAAAAAATAAGAAAAAAAAACAAAAACATACAAAACATTTATTTTTGGAAGTATTCTATATATTTTTGAAGTCAAAGATCTTATTATAAAGTCTTTTTAGTTCTTAAATTCTCTTATTTTTTGTTTTGAGGGTTAGTTTGGGTAATTTTTAGGTCAAAACTTAGGACTGATAAAAAAAAAACACAAATTTATGTATTACATCTTATCTAAAGTTTTATATTTTATGAGATAAAAACCAAAACTAAAAAGGTATAATCCAAAAAAAATTCATTTATTTAAATCAAGAATTTAATTAAGATTTGAACAATGAATTTTGTTAACAAAATTTCATATTTTGTAAATCATGAAATTATGTGATGAGAATAAATGAAACTTCACATGCATTTTGTGAGCAATTTTCAGTGAATTAAAGTGAATTTTAATGTGTACAAATTTTTGAGTTAGAATACTTCAAAATTTATTAGGTGCTTTAAAGAGGCAAATTTAATATCATTTACATTATGATAGGATTTAATTACGTGACAAACATGCCCATAAAGTAACTATGGGAACATAAAATTAAGTCAAGAAAAGGAAAATAAATTACAACCCTCTTGACTAACGTGTCATATAGTAAATGAAAACAACTGAGAAAAGTATATTGCCCATATGAGGTGCACCAGAACAAAGAAGAACCTGATATTGTTATTCTTTTGGGTAATAAAAGAACTAAGGTTTAAAGTGTTGACGACATTATGAAAATAAATTCACTACATAGTCCACAGTTTGAGGGCCATTTGGAATTGTCACATTTTGAGGGCTATTTAGAATTGTTTTTAAAATAGGTAAAAATGTTTTTATTTAAAAAAATGGGACTAAGAGTGTTTTTAAAATTTTTGCCTTGAAAAGTGTATGAAAACATTTCTAAACATTCTAAGAATAAAAACAAATGGGGCCATATTTTGGTTTCAATATTGCCCCTTCAATTTATTCAATGATTTTGATATTTGCAACAAGTTAAGATGACCGTAGTTCAATGGAATGTCAATTTCAAGGAGTTACATAGTATATTGCCTACGCAACTAAGTCATTGAATTCGACAAATTTGGCTTTCTAAATTCTAACCCGATAACCTCCTCAATGACTATTCCAAATGCCAATCAAGATGGAAAATTCTTCTCCAAACTACGTCAAAACTTTTTTCATATATACAAATTTGACCATCAAAATCAATGTTCTTATCGCAATATATATATTTATATATATATGTATGAATGTATAAATATGTCCAAATTTTCCGGTCATCGGTGACATTGCCAGTGTCGAAGAAATTTAACCTCAATAAATTCTTGTATTTACATATAAAAATAAATATTGTATTTTTTTGCCGCCACCAATACTGGTGAGGGAGGAGAGAGAGGTGGAGAGGAGAAACAGGCAAAGCTCAATATCTCATAATATGTTATGAATTACATATCTTGAAAATATATCAGATGATTTACTAATTCATAACCCAAATTTACTATTTGGCTTCTTCCCCCAAAATAATCATGTTGTAAGCCCGACCCACTTAATAATCTTTCCTACAAAAGTACTTGAGGTGATTTCACTTTAATTTTGTGGCTGTTCTATTGTTTTTTTAGTATTATACACGCGCACACACACTAGGTTGAACGTATAAGCAAATTCTAAGACAACATTTATTTAAACAAATCATAAGTATCCTCCATTAATATTGCTATTTCACACAAACAATTGTTTGAGAAAAGGTAAACTCTATAGTTTACAAAAAATAATGTTCATGTGGTAGTAAAACCAGGGGATACAAAATGCATAATCTAGCTTACAAAATCAAATTAACTATGGAAGGCTATAGATTATATTTCTTATCTTTGTCTGAACCTCATATTGTTATTATTGTTATCGTTACTTTGTTTGGTTAATTAAAGCTTATGGTAAGTTACTAAAAGGACAAAGATTAAAAATATACACGACTTTTTGAAAATATGCACTACATAGGCCATTTTTGAAACATCAACGTTGATAGAAGGGCAACAATATGTTTTACTTTCAATGTTGCCCCTACAATATATTCAATGATTATGGTGCCTTTCAACGACTTATATCAACATTGTTCAATGGGATGTCGTCTTCAAGGGGTTATATGACTACATTGCTTAAGCAACTGAGTCATTGAATTCCACAATTTTGGCTTTCCAAGCCAGTCCAACTTCCCAATGACGATTTTAAATCCCAGTCATGATAGAAAATTCTTCTCTAGGCTACATCAAAACCTCGTTTTTTATATATACAAATTCGACCCCCATGGATCGCTTCTTTTGGGTCCTAATTACCCATGAGGAAGCCATGTTAACTTGGCTGGGTACCTCTTCTGTGGGCTAAATATTTACTTGTACCACTTTTAAGTGTAAATTAGGCTTAAAATTCCTATAGAAGTGATATATTTTAATATCAACTCTATAAAATCTCTTTGCAATTAATGGAATATTACAATGCCTGTAATGTCGAAAAAATTCATTAGCTTAATCTAGAATTTAGTTCAGATTTAAACAGTGAATTTTCTTAATAATTCATATTTTGTTAATTATGACACTATGTGAATTATCTATGATAAAATTTAATGTGCACTACGTATGATTTTGTGCAATATGAAATATTTTAAATGTTCCAATTTTGTGAGTTTAAATACAGAAAAATTTGTAAAATACTCTTGAGATGGAATTTGTGCCACATTAATTTTAATTTTTGTGAATAAATTTATGAAGGAAAATTTTGTTAGTAAAAGTAGACAAATCATGCCATAGTCTAAAACAGTGTAGAAATTGTCTGTTTGTCAGTCAGTAACTAGTAAAGATTTTAATGTCTATAGTGCAAGTAGTTTTAGAATACAGTATAAAGAGACACTCAGAAAAGAATAGTAACAATATAATGTAATTGTATATAAATTATGCAAACATAGATTGATGAACTACTATGTTGGGAATTAGATAATATGAGAAAAAATAAGTTAGTATAATTCTAAAATATTAAAGAAAATATCTCCTCACTTTTTACACTGACAATATAGTAAAAATACAATGCAATGTAAATTTAGACTTGCTAAAAAGTAGAAGTAGGACCCATAAGGGACACCTCAAAAGTTGAAAATTTTTCTACAAGTTTTCTATAGTGATCTGGTTTTTGTCAAGTGGGTGGAGCAAATATTTAATGGCATTTTAGTCACTAAAGAGGTGTCTTTATATG
>CAMOHE010054519.1:30558-63534 GCA_946598075.1 Artocarpus hirsutus | reverse complement strand
GAACTCTATAGAATTACGAAGCCCGTATAGCTAAGTCTCCATGACATATCATAGTGTATCGTATCCCCATAGGATTATCCATAATCGGCTTAAGGACAAGTTCTGTCTTACCTTCCCGATTATTTTTATCTTATGTTCTATTATCTCACCATTGAAAAACTTACCATCCAAAGACAGTATACCATTCGGTTACACCTATGTATCCAAATAGTTGAGCGCTCCAGTTTTTCAATTACAGGATAATGCATATAAGAGGATTTCACTACTCCTAAAGAGGAGTTATGAATTCCATATCTATGAATAACAGGTCTATATCATCAAGAGTTATACCTCCAACGTACTAGCATGCATACTACTATTAAGATGTGGGTGTCACCATTTGGCACATCAAAAAACACAAGTCAAGACAACGGGTCCACTAGTCATCTTAGGATTAAGATGCAATACAAATGATTGTCTAAAGTGAATCGATTTGCCAAGATAGAATTATTAATCCAAATCAATTCACTTTATGTCTCGATCCAACACATCGTCACCTATGACAATGTACCAATGTTTCTATTTACGGAGTTCACTTCCGATGGTTAAGACGAACCATCTCCCAATAGGGATATAGACAACATAACAATCTTTACATGAATAAAGCGCCCAACTTTATTCCCTTGATTGCGGATCTTACGATTTAGACCGTCACCTTAAGAATCGTGTCTTCCGCATAATCTGTCTATCATATGCCTAATTCTTAAAGGTTTAGACCGACAGTCTCAGACTATTGTTTGCTTATCATACATTCAACAAATATGAACGTAAAGAGGACAATATTTGGTAAATAATAAATTCTTTATTGATAAAAATGTCTCCAAAAACTCATTACATTTTTACTCCGTTAGGACATACATGTCTAACATTTATATGTCTCAATGCATATGTACAAAGACATTGATTACCTAAATAATGATATTATTAGTTTTAATTTTTTTAAAATAATTAAAATATACGTATCTAAGATTTTAAATGGATTATGACATCATTATATTTAAAAAATCCCTAAAATTGGGCGATTTGTTTTTTAAATTCAAATTGGTATCTAAACTAACAATTTTAAAATTTCCTCAACTAAATGATAGAATTTTATTAATAGAATCACGATTTTACTGACAAATTGAAATTAGAATGTTGTAATTAAATTAATAATATAGTATTTATTAAGTCTTTTTCTGTGCCTTATGAGTTATATAAATAATATATCATTAAGTTAATGATATGTAATGACAATTTTTTTTTTCGACTACAAATGGTAATAGCATTTCCCATTTTTTTTTGCGATAGGTAATTAAATTAATGAAATAATGTTTATTAAGTCTTTTTGTGTGTCATAGATTATATAATTTATGTATCATGAAGTTAATGATATTTAATGACATTACTAAAATTTAGTAACACCATGAACTTCTTACATTAATAAATCTAAGATATAAACAGAGCACTAAAAATTTCAAAATTAAAAAATTTGACAGTAAAACAACTCATAACTTAATAAAAAAATAAGGAAATACATGTATATTTTTTTTCCTAATTTAACTTTTCAATAAATAAGAAAATTTGTTATAAAAATTTAAATACATGATAATATGTAGTTAGAGAGTATTTTAGGGTTTCAAAAGTATTTTACGGTTTCGAATATATGAAATTTCAAAAAAGGGACATATAAGTGATATTTACATAATGAAGATAGATATTAATTCAATCCTTAAAAAGGAAACAGATTATGTAATTTTTACTTTTTTTTTGGTTGGTTCTTGGGCTTTGCTTTTTTTAGTTTAATTTACCTAATGAAGAACTAATTTAGAATTGCTGAATTATGGTCGAATAATTGTTTTAACTAAAAAAATATAAAACAAAGAAGCATATTTCAATCGACAAAAAAAAAAAAGATAGCAAATAATTATGCCCATTTTATTCTAATTGCTACAGTGTAAAGTTCTGATATGTTATAGTGTAAGCTAAAAGTAAGCTACAGTATAAAGCTCTCACATGCTACAATAAATTTGCTCTAACTTTTGGTTCTAACTTTATTGTCAAACATACTCAAAAGACCCACACCTTGTAGCGACAAAATAATAGGCCTTTATAAAAAAAATTGACTTTCTACCATAGCATAAAACCAAGGATTTAAAAATCAACATTTCAAATGATATTTTTGTTGATATTCTCATATTTTCGAAGTAACGATATGAAAACAGGGGTGATATTTTGATGAAATTATTGATTTCTATGAAAATTATAGCATAAAATGACAAAATATCTGAAAATTTATGCAAAAATATCGATAAAAAATTCATAAAATATTCAAACTTTATATGTAATTTTTTTAATTACTTTAAATTATAAAAATCAAGTTATTTTTATTTACTTTTTTTAATATGATCTTTCATAAATTTACTTTTAATGCTATAAATCCAATTTTTAATTTATTCTGTGTAATGAGATATGTGATTCAAAATATCAACTTCAATCTTGGACTCACTAGTAATTACAACAGGGGTTATCCTCATAGTGAACATGGTAGGCATGAGATTTTCAACTATGCACCTCCACAGCGTTCAGATAAAGTCCAAAGCTTTAGCAATTGGGTTAACTGACAATTTGCTACGCATGGAGAGGCAGTGGGTGGAGATCAAGAGACATATGCATAGCGTGTTCAAAATTATATAAGAAACTTATGTCTTGGTATCAATATTATTTGAACCAAGAAAGTATTCCAAATACCTTTGAACCTCCTAAAAGCTCTTTTTGGTGTTAATATTTTTTTTTATCTTGTATGAAACTATAGACATAAGCTACTTGTATTAATCGACTTTTAACTAATTTACTCAATTTGAGTTCGTATGCCTATCATTTTATCATATTATGATCATTTTTTATCATTCATATTTATTACATAATTAGTAATTTGGTTAAAAAGTTCTTCTAGACTATGTATTATTAAAAATTTTAGAGTCCTTTAAAGTCTTATTTAAAAATAAAGTGGTTAAGATGACTTTTTGTATTTTATGTCAATTTCTACCGATATTAATCTTTCCGTCAATATTTTCGTGAAATTTAACTGCCGATATTTTCGTTGATATCGATATTTTCATCCTTGCATAAAATACAAAATATCTAAATTGAGTGATGTAAATAAAAGAGATGTAAGTAAAGAGAAATAAATGTAATCATCAATTTCATGATTCATCATCCCGTTGTTGCACAAATATATTGAGTGTTTAGGAAATGAGCCCAAATTAGGATTCAAGTCAAATATTTAAGCATGTGACAACTTTACTGTAGCCTACTTTTGTTTTATATTATAGCATATAAAAGCTTTTTACCATTCAAAATTCAAATTCAAGAGTTTGTATCCATCTACCAAATGCACTAATAAGCTTATACTAACCATATATACAAGTTAAGGATCATAATGTAAAAGTTAAAAATCATGAATTACAGTATTATGCTAATAAAATGCCTTGTTAATTGGCAGTTTATAAAATTGAACATTCACACCAATAAATCATTCAATTAATAATATATTCTTTTTTTTTAATTTTCATGTTTGACTTTCGTGGTTTTCTTTTAGTATCATGTAGGGTCAATTTGAAATTGTCTTGTTGTTGAAATATTTGATAGGCCCTTTGAAGAATCAATTGAAACTTCAAACATACGTTTTAAGTTTAAGAACTATAGTATGTAAGAGTTTTATATTATAGCTATTTTTTGCTTTTTACTGTAACTGTTGAGAGCTTTAAAACTAATAAGTTAGAACAAATACTTCAAACAGAGGGTAAGATTATTTTCATATTTGCCCTCTAAACTATGTCCTTTATGTCACTTTCCCTAAAACTTTATTCTGTTAGTAAGTATTCCTTTCCATCCAATTCCTTTAATTTTTGGGCTTTTTTTTGCAAAATATTTTTATATTTTCCCTTCAAATTATGTCAATTATATTACTTTGCCCCTCTTTCAAAATGTATCACTCTGTTTTTTCAATTTTTTTTGTTTGCAAATAACTGTCTTTCATCTAATTTTGTTTGGCTTACCAAGTCAATGCCATTTTTTGTTCTAATTTTAAGGGGAAAAAAAAATCTAAACATAAAAAAGAGTTTAAAGAAAACAACATAAAAAAGACTAAAGGAAAAAAAAAAGTCAATAAAAAAGTATCTTTTTTTTTTTTTAACAATAGACCATTCCAGCCCAAAAATAAAAGAGCTTAAGGAGGGGAGAAAACCCCCCACAAAATTCCGTGAAAAATAGAGGATTCGAAGTTTATGAAAATAAGATTACATTATTTTAAGGGAATTTGTTGAAGATTTTGTGTTTTATTCTCCCCTCTTGAATTTTCTTTGTATTTGTATTTGAATGGCATGTTGTAAAAAAATATTCATGCAGAATTGGATGGAAGAAAATTATTTGCTAACAAAAAATTGAGGGGACATAATGACATATTTTGAAAGTTAAGGGATAAAATAATATAAATGACATAGTTTGGAATGGGAACATAAAAATGTTTTGCGAAAAAGGTTCAAAAGCTAAGACATTTGGATAGAAGGGAGATAGTAGCTAACAATTTAAAGTTTAAGAAGATTAAGTAGTATATTTTAAAAGTCAACGTAAGTAACATAGTTTATAAGGAAAATATAAAATTTATGTAATCAGTAAGAAATTATTGTTGCAAGAAGTAGAAGTTTCGTAATTTTTTTTTCAAAGTTATATTTAATAAAATAAAAAATGACTGAACTAAATAGGAGATATACTCTATTTTAATTTTATAAAAATATTTTTTTTATACGTATTTATGCTTTTAGTCTTTATATGTACTATTAAATTATAATTTTTTATGCTAAAGTTTAAATTTCTTTTATTTTAAGGCATGAATAGTAAAATTATGCACATATGAAAGATATCTAATAGTCATTGTAGACGGGTTTTCCTATGATTAAATTATTGAAATTTTGAATTGAGTAATCCGGAACTTGGGCCCTCAAATCACCGTTAGATGGACCTGTCTACTCGGATATGCACACAAGATTAGAATTAAATGAAAGAAATAAAACAGAAATAAAAGAACACGCCAGATTTATAGTGGTTCACTCTATTAATGAAGAGCTACATCCACTGTAGTTCACTATAAAGTTTCCTTTGTACAAATTACAATGCTACAAAGAAGTTGGAATAGATGAGGAAATAATTTGACAGGGTGTCTGTATCTCTTTTTCTCTCCCTCTTTCGAAGTTACCTCTCCCCTATATATAGACTATGGAATTGAAATGTGGTCATTAACTGTCAGGTGGAGTGGAGTAATGCTTTATAAGTAATTGTGATACTGGGACACATGTCGGTTGTTGATTTGCTGCAGAAACCACTACTTCCTCATATTTCGATCCTATACTCAACGTGCGTTAAACGTTAGAACGTGCTTTCCGTCGAACCGATACAAACGATCCGGACGAGCAGTACCTTGAAATAATCGAATAGTCGGTTCGAGGAACCAATTCCAACAAACGAATCGAATAATCGATTCGATCGTGCAACCTGTTCAAGTTGCTCTATCAACATTGCTGGGCCACCAGGGCCCATGGTCAATTTGGGCCTGTCCGAATTATATCCCAACAGTTAGCCCCCCACTCCTTAGTCTCATGTTATAGACAACAGGAGTGAAGATCTGATTTTGAAATCGACTGCACGTGACTTGGATGTCTCTTCACCTGCGCCAGAATCATGACTTTCCCTTGGGAAAACGCAAAAATTAATTTACCACAACACGTGTCGGCACGCCATTGGCGATTCATTAATAATCACAGCGATGCTGACGTACGTGTCAGATTTGAAAAAACACCGCCTCGGTTTGAGCGGGAAGCCAAACAGACGCGTAACCCTAGCCTTTGGATCAGATTGATCTGAAGCGATCCTAACCATCGAAGTGGTATTCTGGAAGGTACATAATGCGTCTTTGTCCTCTCTTTCAATCCGTCTCTCTTTCGGATTTCCAGTTTCTCTCTCTTGAATTTTTGGGACGGTTTTTCTCCCGTTTCCTCAGTTCCTTCAAATTCTTCAGGCCAAATTTTCTCTTTTTTCATCTTTTCTTGCAATTTTCCTTTTATAATCTTGTTCTTCTCCCGATTCTGAGCATTTCGATGCTAAACACGCAACATTTTCCTGAGAAAATCAGTGACTGCTAGGGCTGTTTGGCTGTATCGACCATAAAGTATTCAAGAACTGTTTGAAGTTCTTAGGTTCTAGGGTCCTGTGTCCCTTTTGATCTTAGAAACCCTAGATTTCTTTTAGCAATTGTGTTTTATACAAATGTCAAAGTTAGTGGCGATTACTTCGAGCTCTAGTGGTGGAGACGATCCTTGGTCGAGTAACGACGAAAGGGAAGTAGATGAAATGATTCGTCAGCAATACCTGATCGAATCGAGCGTAAGGACGGCTGGGACTGAAATCGACGAAGCATCCAGCCGAGGGACAGAAAGGAACCAACCAGCTAGGCCCTCGAGGAGAATTGACGACGTTGATCCAATCGAAAGAAGACAGTTCATCTCCCCAACAAAAGGGGTATCATTTTTTGCGAAGAACCCAGAGTCCGTTTTGACAAAGTCGGATCTCCAATCGATAAGGGTGAAATACGGGGTTCCACCTGCCGTAGAGATTCGACTCCCTTTAGAATGGACTCCCTTATCCGAGCGAATGGGCTGACACTCAAAACGATAACTAGTTTTGCATGTACAGTAAATGGTTTGAGCTCGGTCTCTGATTGCCCATCCCTGAATTCATATTAGAGACTGTTGGTCATTTTGACATTTCTTTGACGTAGCTAATGCCGAATGGAATTTGGCTTTTGATAGCAATATTGATCGTTTTAATCGAAGAGGCTAAAATAGACTTCGACATATTCGACTTTCTTTAATGTTATTATTTAAAGCCAAATAGTAAAAACCCTGGTCGATTTTACTTTGTTTACCGATAGTCGAAGCAACTTATAGGGGAGTTTGCTAATGCGGATAGACGTTGGGAAGAACGATACTTTTTTATGTCGATCAACTATGACTCTTTTGAGCTTACCACCCGAATTCCTTTTCTATTTGCTTTTGGTCATATTGGTGAGTTTCAATCCTTGAGACTGTTTCAAACAGTAATTCCAACTGATCTCAAGTATGTTTCTTTTTTGCAGATTACGAGCTAAACCACCCAGCTCCAATTGGCGAGAGGTTCAAATCGAAACTTCAAGCACTACTCGCACTAAAGGATCAGACTTGGGCAGAAATGTCAAAACCTGATCGACTTGGGAAGTCATCGATTTGGAAGAATTTCAAGAGCATTCCTTCAGGTATTCCTATTCGATTTCCAAAACGAGTCAATTGGGTCTTCGTATGCCGCGGTGCACTTCAGCGGCTATACGGTCCGTCCAAATTTATTACCCCACTATTTGACGAAGACGTTCATCTCGCAGAAGCCGCTTTATCAGCCATGAAGGTAACGTTACCTCCTTTGGGTGAGATGAGGAAGAAAAAACTAGCAGACAAGAAGCCGAAGAAAAGACGAGTTGAAGCTGGCGAGTCGTCAGCACCAAAGGAGACGACGCTACCAGTCGAACAATCTAAACTACCTCCTCCTTCACCGTTTGATATTTAGCCTCCTCTGTCGAAGACAAGGAGAGGGACGGAGCCTCCTCTTTCAACCGAAGATGTACAAAGGTCAGCTTCAGAGGAGACATTGGATGTCCCAGATGACGTCAGCGTTCTTCAAGACAGGGAGGTTACGACGAGAGCGGCAGTCAACTTCTATTTCAACAAAGACGAGGAGGTCTTTGGGGGGAAACTATTTACATGGCTGTACAACGAGTCAGCTGCTGCATTGGGACAGGTAAAATCGTAATTTTTATGAAATCTATGGTTCGTTCGAAGCGACTAATGCGACAACTTTGTAAACATGCAGGCTCTCATGTTCCATAATTTTTTGTGAACAAGGCAGTGCATAAACTTGAAAGGGAGGCGTCGAAGGTAAAAGAGCTGGGGGAAAAGCTTGAAGAGGTGAAGTCGTAGATGGACAGCAAACAGAGGGAGCTTAACGATGCTATCGATGCACTGAATAGGGCGAACAGCAAGGTGTTGAACCTGTCGAGCAAAGTTTGACTTTTGGAAGGAGAGAATGAAGGCCTAAAAGAGACGATATCTTCGAAAGACAAGGATATTGAAGAGATAAAGGAGCAGCTGCTCGAGGTCTATGGTACCTCTTCCTTCAAGGCACGACTTGAAGCCTTGATCGAATTCAAATCTGGCAAGCTTAGCGTCGATGCAATTGACGAGGAGATAAAGGAGCTCCAGGATGTGCTGTCGACGGACGATTAGGTTGTCGAAGTCAAATTTGACCATGAAGACGTCATCGTCGAGCCCCCTGTTCCCGAGTCTGAATCCATCTACCGAAGTCACTGATCGTTCGACCCTTGAGACAAACGAGCCCGAAGGTGATCAACCAGCTGAAGGAGGGGAATTTTGAGAGATTTCAAACATTCCTCTTTCTTCTTCTTTTTTTTTTTAAGAACAGTTTTATTTTGTTCAAGAGAAACTTCAGTTTATCAGTTGGAAAATTCAAAAATGTACTTCCAGAATTTTTGTAATCACTTCAGGTTTATGCTTTTCATGTCATTATGTATCAGGAATCTTGATCTCTAATCGACAGAGAATAAATCGGATAATAAACGAAGTTCACAACTGATTAGGCTAAATGAAATTAGTTTGAATTACGAATGAAGCGTACATCGTATTCACCAACATGATTAAATGGATTAAACATTGTAACTGAAACAATTGCTCCATTAGTTTGAACAGACCAGTAGGATTTGGGTCCACATAGACGAACCAAAAATTAAGCCATGAAAATGACGTTGGGCGAATTCGAATCGATCTAGTCGAGCCTGAAGTTTGTCATGAAGATGATGTCTGAGAGTTTGGATCGATCTAGTCAAGTCTGATGTTGGCCATTAAGATGGCATTTGAGAGTTCGGATCGATCTGGTCGAGTCTGATGTTTAGGCCATGAAGATGGCATTTGAGTTCGGATCGATCTCTTCGAGTCTGATGTTGGGCCATGAAGATGGCATTGGGTTCGAATCGATCTGGTCGAGTCTGATGTTGGGCCATGAAGATGGCATTGGGTTCGGATTGATTTGGTCGAGTTCGAAGTTGCAAAAACTAAGTACTTATTCCTGAAAATCAAACTCAAAAAATTTGTTAATTTATATATGAAATAAAATTCAAAATAATAAAGCGACTGCACTCGTTTATAACGTATACGAGCTGCCTACGTATCCTGTGTACGGGAATCAAGTCAAATGTAGTTCAATTACATGGCAAAAGCAGAATTGAAACATTATAGATAGTACTTCCTCAAATGATTTGCATTCCAGCTTTTTGTTATGTAGGATCCATCCAGCTTCTCGAGTTTGTAAACTCCTTCTCGAACCACCGACCGTATTCGATAGGGTCCTTCCCAATTAGCCGTCAATTTTCTAGCATTGTCTTCTTTGGCATTCTGGAAGACTTTCCTAAGCGCGAGTTCTCCTTCGACAAATCTTCTAGGCTTGAGCTTTCTGTTATAATACCTGGCTGCTGCTTGCTGGTAGCATCCAAGGCGATAGAAAGCTTTGTCCTTCTTTTCGTTAGCGAAGTCTAGCACATCCTACATCATTTCATCGTTCTCTGCTTCGTTCAGCAAAGAGTAATCGACTCGAAGGTCCTGTGCAACTATCTCAGCGGGAATAACGGCTTCTGTTCCATACACCAGCGAAAAAGGTGATTCATTAGTTGCCCTCTGTAGAGTCATTCGATAGGCCCACAGTACCATCGGGAGTTCCTCGACCCATCGTCCTTTTCTTGCTTCGAGTTTCTTCTTCAGATTTTTCACAATCGTCTTATTCATCGCTTCAGCTTGTCCGTTTCCTTGGGGGTATCTTGGCGTTGAGAAACTTAAAATAATTTCCCAATCTTGACAAAACTTCCTGAAGGATGATGAAATGAATTGAGAGCCATTGTCGGTGACTATCTCTCGTGGAACTCCGAATCGACAGATGATGTTCCTCCAAATAAATCTCTCGACTTCTTGTTCTTTAAAATCCACAAAGGCTTCGGCTTCGACCCAATTGGAGAAGTAGTCAGTGAGGACGAGCAAATACTTCACTTGTCCAGGAGCTGGAGGAAACGGTCCGACAACATCCATCGAGTACTTCATGAATGGGTATGGTGAACTGACTGAAGAAAGCTCTTCTACAGGTTGATGTATGATGGGGGCATGCCTCTGGCAGCTGTCGCATTTTTTGTTTGAAGTTTTTGCAATCACTCTACGTCGTTGGCCAATAGAATCCTTGCCTCTTCACCTTATTGCATAATGACCTTCAGCCTGAATGATTTCCATAGGATCCTTCATGCACTTCTCTAATCACTTTCTCGATCTCATCTTCTCCGAGGCGTCGGATATAAGGACCTATGAAGGAACGCCTATACAGCTTTCCATCTATCAGGCAGTATCACACAACACGCACTTTGATCTTTCTTGAAGCCTGTCTATCGTCAGGGAGCCAACCTTCATTAATATACATCTGGATGGGGGTTCTTCAATCGTCTCTCAGATCCACATAGCTAGTTTCCTCAACTGGTGCAATGCTAGGGTTGTCGAGTAGTTCCAAAGGGATTAATCTCCTCTCGCTTACTTCGACTGATGACCCTAGCTAGTGCATCGGCTCTGGAGTTATGTTCTCACGGTACGTGCTTAACCTTGAATTGATTGAATTGAACTTTCAGCTTGTTAACCAAGCTTTGGTATAAATGCATCTTTTCGTCTCGTGCCATGAACTCTCCATTTACTTGATTAACGATCAGCATGGAGTCACTTTCCAGATGAAGTTTGGTAGCCCCCATTGCAGGAGCAAGCCTTGTTCTAGCTATCAGGGCCTCGTATTCAGCTTCGTTGTTCATAGCTTTGAATCCTAATTGAAAGCTTTGTTTGATTTCCTCACCAGTTGGCGACTTCAAAACTATCCCTATTCCTGATCCTTTCTCATTGCTCGATCCGTCGACCTGTACTATCCACGACTCTGACCCTTCGTTTTCATTTCTACAAGTTAGCTCAGCTACAAAGTCTGCCAACACTTGTGCCTTCAACGCTGTGCAAGGCTTGTACTCGATGTCAAACTCTGTTAGTTCAACTGCCCACTTCGTCATTCTACCAGATACATCTGGCTTATGCAAAATTGCTCTCATCGGGTAGGATGACAGCACCACAATAGTATGTCCCTGAAAATACAGACGAAGCTTTCAGGCCGACATGACTACTACGAGTGCAAGCTTTTCGACGACTGAGTACCTGGTTTCGGCGTCCAAGAGCGAATGGCTCATGAAGAACTCTGGCCTTTAAGTTCCTTCTTCTTCTCAAACTGGTGCTAAACTTACTGCCGCCTCGGATACAGCAATGTATGAATAGAGTGGTTCGCCATCCCTTGGCTTTGACAGGATCGATGGAGTGGTCAAATACCTCTTTAGTTCTTGGAAGGCCGCTTCGCACCGTTCGTTCCATTCAAACTTGGTATTTTTCTTGAGCAGTTGGAAAAAGGGTAGACATTTGTTTGAACATCTGGCAATGAACCGACTAAGTGCCACGACTCGTCCGGTTAATCTCTGGATTTCTCGCTTTGTTCTTGGAGAAGGCATCAACTGAAATGCTTTTATTTGGTCAGGATTCGCTTTGATTCCTCGCTTCGTCACGAGATACCCTAAAAACATGCCGCTCGCCACTCCAAAGGTGCATTTCTCCTGATTAAGTTTCATGCCATATTTTCTGATCATGTCGAAGCATTCTTGCAAATGCTGAACGTGGAGATCAGCCTGCAAAGATTTAACCAACATGTCATCGATATAAACCTCCATATTCTTTCCAATTTGCTGTTCGAACATCATGTTCACAAGTTGTTGGTAAGTTGCTCCCACATTCTTCAATCCGAAAGGTATGACTTTGAAGCAGAAAATCCCTTGTTCTGTTATAAAAGCTGTTTTCTCTTGGTCATCAGGGTGTAGCAGGATTTGATTGTAACCAGAGAATGCATCGAGGAAACTTAAAATCTCGTGTCCAGCTGTAGCGTCGATGAGCCTATCGATGTGAGGCAATGGATAACTGTCCTTCGGGCAAGCTTTGTTGAGGTCGGTGAGGTCGACACACATGCGCCATTTTTTGTTTTTCTTCTTCACGATCACCACATTGGTGAGCCAATCGGGATACTGGACAGGGCGTATAAAGCCAATTTCAAGTAATCTCCTCACTTCGTCTTTGATCACATTATTTCGCTCGATTCCCAACTTCCTCCTTTTCTGTCGGACGGGCTTATGCTCTGGGTCGACGTTCAATCGGTGGGAGATTAGGCTTGGGTCGATTCCAGGCATATCTACGTGAGACCATGCAAAACAATCGATGTTAGATATGAGAAACTTGATTATTTGGCGTTTAATACCCTTATCGAGCTACGATCTGATCTTCACTATTCGTTTTTCATTCTCTGGGTGTATTTGTATTTCGTCAACCTAGTCCAAAATTGACTCGATGTGGCTCTGCTTATTTGCTTTATTCTGCTCATTCGGCTGTAATTGCTATAAAGCTTTTTTCTGCTTCATTGCTGCGACGTAACAGCTCCTTGCCGCCTCCTGGTTTCCTCGAATTTCTCAAACTCCTCGTTTCGTTGGGAACCTTATCATCTGGTGGTATGTAGAAGGAACTGCCTTCATGGCATGAATCCAGGGCCTACCAAGAATTATATTGTACCTCGATGGACATCCCATAACTAGAAAATTGGTCAGTTTGTTCTCTGTTGCTGCATAGACTGGAAGCCTGACCTTCCCAATTGCTGTGGTCGCTTCTCTGTTGAATCCGACCAACGACGTCGATGACTTCTCGATTTCTTCTTCTCCTATTTCCATTTCTTTTAGCGTCTAGAGGAAGAGAATATTGACGAAACTCTCGTTGTCAACCAAAATCCTGCTTACTTTGCAATTCACGATGTTTAGTTTAATAACTAATGTATCATCGTGTGGCGAGTCTAGCCCCACCATCTCGTCACTACGAAACAAAATTTCGTATTCGGGATGATCGTTATGAGTAGTGCTTATGGTTGCTGTATTGGCCTTTCTTTGATAGGACTTCATCTGATTGACCGAGTCACCGCTAAGAATCGAGCCTCCACAAATGGCTCCTATTACCTTCCTTACTGGTGGTGGTGGTGGTGGTGGTGTCTTCTCTACGGTTTGCTCATTCCTTTGCCCTCTCGGTCCTTGTCGAGCCCATATGTCCTCCTCCCTCTTTCTGAGAGGTACTCCCTTAGATGACCTTTCTTGAGAAGCTCTGCAATTTCTGATCGCAAAGCTTTGTAGTCGACCGTCAAGTGCCCTGTATCTCGGTGAAACTAGCAGTAGTTCGACTTATCTCGTGAATGGCTCGCAGGCAACTTGCCAGGCCATCGGACGTAGTCTTTTCCTTCTAGCTGAGCGACTAGTTCCGATGGCGATATGCTTAGGGCATATTTGGGTGGTGATAGGGGCCTTGTTGTGGATCGAGGCTTGTTGTCTTTCTCCCTCCATTCTCTTCTTGGTGGTGTTCTCATCCATCCTCGTCGGATTTGTTGGTGTTGTTGCTTCTGGTTCCATCTGTTCTGACCTTTCGTTCTTGTGAACTCTCGTTCGCACCTCTTGTTTTCTTCCTCCAGGTCGATCCATCCTTTAGCTCTATTCAGTGCTTCCTAGATCGTCTGTGGGTAGTCGTAACAAATGCTATTTTTGAAGGATGACCTATGCAGGAGTCCCTTCTTTAGTGCTTCTCGGGCTGTTCCGTCTTCCAAATTTGAAATCTCAAAGAGAGTTCTGCTAAATCTTTTAATATAAGCTCGTAATGGCTCGCCTGGGCTTTGGATAACGAACCATAAACCTTTGGTCATTTTTCCTGTTTTAATATGCACCGAATATGATTTGACTAATTGATTCGCCAGTTCCTCAAAGCTATCTATCGATCCCGTCCTGAGGTTGTTGAACCATCAAAGGGCTGGGCCTTTGAGTGATTGTGCGAACAGCTTGCACATCATTTCGTCGAGGATCGAGTCCGGGATGCTTGTAGCGCTGACAACGTTCTTGTATTGTAGCATGTGGTCTTTCGGATCCGAGGTTCCATCGAAGCGAGCAAACATGATGTTTTCGTACTTTGGAGGTACTATTGAAGTAATTCTCCTCGTCAGTGGAGTATCCTGAATGCTTTTGGAGATGTCGTCCAACGTTGGGGTCTTGCTCGTGGCCTTGGAAATCTTCTCGTCAATTTTTTCTTCTACGAATTTGGAGTTCTGTTCAAGCATTTCTCTCATCATGGTTTGAATCGATTCTGGGGTCAGATGATTGACAGTTGGTTCTTCTTGTTGGACCATTGGTTCAACTCCTTCGTTTCTTTTTGTTCCTTCGTTACGAAGTCTGCACTCCATATCAACGTTTGCTGTAGTTGGAGTCGTCGTACCTGTGCCAGTTGCCGTTGTTGGTGCCGGAGTCGATGAAGAGTATAGCGGCTACATTCTTTCAATCGGGCTGTGAGTTCGTAGTTGTCTTCCTGGTTGTGGGGTGTGAAATTGCCACTACATTGTCGGAGTAGCTGGAAATGTTGAATACCCATAATACATTAATAATACGACTGCGAAGCCGTTTAAGAGTTTTGATAGCTGATTTGGCTTCTCAAAACCAAGTTCTCACTGCTCAGTTGTTCCATCCTCTTATCTCGTTCCTGAGAGAGTGTTGTTTGTTCCTGGAGTGTTTTCTTCAGAGTCTCCACCTCTGCTACAAGAGTTTCCATTTTTCGGTCTTGGGTTGTCCTTTTGGTCTCTTCCACCGCTATTTCAAGAGTACGCTGGTTGTCCACGCTGTCCGCCATTTGAATCCGAGTCTCTAGATCCTGGAGTTGACGACTTGATGGCCCCACGGTGGGCGCCAAACTGTAGATGGGTTTTCCTACGATTAAATTGTTGAAATTCCAAATTGAGTAATCGGGAACTTGGGCCCTTAAATCACCGTTAGATGGACCTGTCTACTCGGATATGCACACAAGATTAGAATTAAATGAAAGAAATAAAACAGATAAAAGAACACACCAGATTTATAGTGGTTCACTCTGTTAATGAAGAGTTACGTCCACTATAGTTCACTATAAAGTTTCCTTTGTACAAATTACAATGCTACAAAGAAGTTGGAATAGATGAGGAAATAATCTGGCAGGGTGTTTGTATCTCTTTTTCTCTCCCTCTTCCGAAGCTACCTCTCCCCTATATAGAGACTATGGAATTGAAACATGGTCATTAACCGTCAGGTGGAGTGGAGTAATGCTTCGTAAGTAACTGTGATACTGGGACATGTGTCGGTTG
Organism: Artocarpus hirsutus; assembly: GCA_946598075.1. Lineage (NCBI taxonomy): Eukaryota > Viridiplantae > Streptophyta > Magnoliopsida > Rosales > Moraceae > Artocarpus > Artocarpus hirsutus. Next base: position 48,069 of record CAMOHE010054519.1, on the reverse strand, counting down.
TTGATTTGTTGTAGAAACCACTACTTCCTCATATTCCGGTCCTATACTCAACGTGCGTTAAACGTTAGAACACGCTATCTGTTGAACCAATACAAACAATCTGGATGAGCGGTACCTTGAAAGAATCGAATAGTCGGTTCGAGGAACCAATTCCAACAAATGAATCAAATAATTGATTCGATCATGCGACCTGTTTGAGTCGCTCGATCAACATTGCTGGGCCGCCAAGGCCCATGGTCAATTTGGGCCTATCCGAATTGTACCCCAACAGTCATTTAAATTAATGAATAAAATTTAGTATGGTGTTTCTGTTGGTTTTCTAAAACAATTTTAACCAAAATATTTGAAAAACATAGTAAAGATGTGGAATGTATATAACAAATTTTTCATAAAACTTTTTGCAAAACATGCTATAGAGTATATTAATTTAATGCTTAACAAATATATACATAATTTGTGCTTACCCAATAAATGAGAAGAGATCAGAAAACTTCCATCGGGAAAACGTTTTCTAAATGAAACTACCATTTTCCTCACCTAGTTTTTGGTGCTGATCGGACAAATGTGTGGGATTAAAAAGGAATTGGGTTTTTCTAATGATCACTCTTCTTATTTTTCTCACCTGCTAATCTCAATGTATGAATAAATTAGGTTTTGCAATGAAGAACTCTTCTTCTTCTCTCTTTGTCTTTACACATTTATTGTTAGACTCTCTGGTAGAATTTTAGGAATCTAATTAAGACTCTGTAACGTGTGTAGAATAAATAGAGGATGCCTTTATTTATCAAGAATGAGAGAGCTAGTTAATTCCAAAAGCTTCTTTTTATTTTAATTTTAAATATTAAATATTTGATTAGAATAAAAAAGATATTCTCCCTTTCCTTGTCTGTAATAGGCACCACCATACACAAATATTCTTTTTGTGTGTGGTGCCAATTAGAGGAGAGATAAGAGAGAAAATCTGGTAGTTACTCAATCTAATTTGTTTTCAAATTTAGATTTCAATTTTGAATTAAACCACTTTTATCCAATATTATAAAGTTCTAAATATGGAAACTTATTGAACAAGTTTTGGACTACATATGGAACTTTTTCCTATGACTATGAGCCCTATATACAGTAGGTGGGACCTACTATGCGTCTTCTAAAATTAATTATTATTAAATATTCTTATTATTTAATAATTATAAATTAATTCATAACTAATTTAGAATTCTATAATTCTAAATTAATTAATTAAACTAATACTTCTACTTGTCCAATCAGTGTTTACAACGATGACGGGAGACTAATGGACCTACAATTTCAAGCTTCAATAAAGCCAATATAGTAATGAAACACTTTAATTAATATATTACTCTTTCATTAATTTTAATGTGACTCTATTAAATACTTAGAATTGCACTCGTAAAATTAGAAATACACTTATTTATACTTTAAAGTCGTCCATTTGATAAAGTTATTACATATAAATTGATCCATCCTAATTATTCATAATTAGTGTTGGATAAAATCCTTTAACTTCTCTAATTACTTCTTTATCTTTAAGTACCATTGATTCTTTATTGAATAATAAATTCATGAACTTAATCACGATTTGAGCGCTCATATTATTCAAGACACAAATCAATACACAAGAGAATTATTTTCTATTTCTCGTTAGAGAAGAAATGGATTCTATCTTATAATATTAACATTCCCAACTGCTTACTTCATTGTGCCTTCAAAATACAAGGGATAGGATTAGATTCTCGAATCCATACTGAATAAATCAAAAGAAATAATTCCATAAATAGAAGTCTGGTAATAACTTAGAAATAAGATTATTTTATATATGATCACCGATCGATTTGATTAGACTTGCTATATTTAATAAAAATTATTAACTGTTCATATCATATCGTCCCGATCCTATATAGTCTCATCATATATAGTTCACTTATTTAATGGCTCACTACATTAATAGTTTAGACAAGATCGTTACATTTTTAATGGAAATGACTAGTGCTAGAAAAACTCAATTAAAGATTCCATATTTTAATTAAATGATTAACTTTTTTATTATTATCCTTAAATATTATCCGTTTGCATATAACACTTATATAAAATATTTAAGGTTAGATAATGATGGAATTTTAATAATATTCATAAAGTATTCAAAATATATGCATATAAATATAATGAAAAATTCACTTTATGTGTATATATATATGTCCTTTACAAAACATTACATACTTTAAGAGTATCTATTCTAATAGTTTCTTAATAAAAGTCTAACATTTTTTAGTAAACAACTTATAAAGTTAATATTTTTTATTTGTCATGGAGATAAATAAATTTGGTACATTTAACATTATAGATCATTAGCAATGATATTTTAATAAAATTAAATAATGACAATAAAAAGGGCTGTGTGAAAGAAATCCACTATCTGCTCCCAAATTTTGTTGTTGGGCAACAATTATTTTAACCTAATAAGTAAAAAGAAGGTTTATAAACCATTTCAACCTATTATAACTCATTTAACAATGTAAAATAAATAAATAAATAAAAGAATGTTTGGCAGTTTAGTTTTAACTCATCAGTTCTAACTATAAACAGTATAAAGCTTTCAGTAGCTATAGTAAAAAGTAAAAAGTTGCTACAGTGCAAATGTCTCGCATGCTATATTTCTTAAACTTAAAACTTCAATTAAAACTGAAGTGGCAAACGACCTATAAATAAAAGTTGCCCCAATAACAATTCAAATTTGTTTGTAGTTTAATCTATCTTTTTTTCATAGATTTCTTTGACCATAGATTTAGTTATTAGTTTCAGGTACTCTTGTACAATGATAAAATATTGGATAAATTTCATTTTTGCCCCCAAAACTTTGGTAACTTTGTCATATTACCCCTTGAACTTTGAAAACTAGCATGTATGTCCCTCAAACTATAAAACGTTAGCAAAAATATCCCTTGGACTTTAAAACGTTAGTAAAAATGCCCATCTTGATATATTCCATCTTTAAAATTTTATTTTTGCCCCCTAAATTTTGTTAACAATGTCATCTTACTTTCTAAACTTTAAAAACTAAAGTGTTCACCCCTAAACCTTTTTTTACTTCCTTTTATAGTCAACAATATTTCATATAAGTCAAAGCTTAAATTGATCACCTAAGAGTCGTGGACAGAGCCAAGACAATAGGATTTATTGAGCAATCATGGAGGAAGGCAACAAGGAATAAGGAGGGGGAGGAGGCAAGCTAGAGCTCTAAATTCACATACACTAGGGAGGTTGAGCTTGAGATTAAGCAAGATTTACAAATTTTAAGTGGTATGAAGAAGAGATAATTGTGTTTCTGAGGGAGAGGCATAATGAAACAAGAATAAAGTGAAAGATTTCCATCGATGCCGAGTTACTTCTGATGGGTTGTGGGCCTTAAAAACATGTAAAATACACCAGAATAGAGTTTTAAATTTTTAAAAAAACTTTCAATATTCTTCTCACGATTCTACATTGTATAAACACAAATTCATTGGTTTGGTAATAGCTCTGGATGATTAAGCGTTCCAAAACCATTAGATCTTTCTTACTATTCTCCTCCTTTTGGATCAACTGGTGTGTGAGAAAGGGTGAGATTTCTTGAGAAATCTCTACAATATCTCTTGTCAACCTTTTTTTCTTGGCAGAGATTCTTTAAACTCTAACGAGGAGAGTTAAAGAAACACTAGATGGAGGCCAGAGAAAAGATTATTGAAAATAAAACCTCCAAGGCCTATTCATAGTTACACTAACTAGGTGATTGGAACGAAGTTTCTAATGAGATCTTGTATCTCAGTGAATCACGCCTACTACTAGGATGGTTGGGCATGATTTATCATCTCTCCAATAGGAGAATGACATGTGTGCCAACTACTTGATTTTGTGTAATTTTGTATCTATCTAATATCTGTCCGAGATCTGATTTTAGTTCAAACTGAGATATTATTAATTTTAATTTTTAAAATAAATATCTTCCATGATTTTCTTAATTATCTAAATTATCTCATAATTTAAATAATTATTTGTAAAATCTATTTCAACTTTTGAAAAAGATTTTTATCTGCATTAAGATAACAAAAAGATCACGTAATCTATGTGAAACCTAAAACCATGGATGTGGTTTCACCTATACTCCTAGAGTTCTAGTGTGTGTCGCCACACATAGTCCTAGTGGACTATTGTCAAAAATTATAATTTTGCCTTTTATGACAAAATTAAATCAAGAAAACTTTCAATGACTCATCTGAAAGAATGTTGTGAAGCTAGAAAGGGGACCCAATGGATATATATGATTTAAGCTCTAAAATATTATTTATAGTTATTATTATGAGATACTTAAATTAATAATAATTATTAACTCTGGTTTGCACCACTTTTGAAAACCAAAGCTGCACTCTTAAATTATATACAAAATTATATGGAATTTTAAACAATGAATGTCAGTAATAAGGTTGTCCATTGATATGATCATTTTCCATGTGATAACTGTAACACCCTGAAATTAATTATGCATAATTAGCATATGAGATGGTGAATTAGTGTGCCATGATGTAATTGAACTTAATTTAACTGTTTTATTATGTTTTCAAATTGATATTGCTTTTAATTATTTTTATTTACTTTTGATTGATCTTAAATATTTTTATTTGTTATTTTGAATTTGAAACAAACTAATTTGTCAAATACCAAATACGCCTCTTTTTATAAAATCGTTGGTGGCACACAGTTTTTCACGTAGTGAAATCACCCACCTTTTCTTTTATTTAATCTCTGTCTCCCTCTCTTTCCCTCAATTCTCATGCTCTCCCCCTCTCACTCTCAGACCCTCTCTTTCTCATCTCTCTCTTAGTATCCCTCTCTTTCTCTCTTCCCTCACGTTTTGGATTTAAAAACAAGGCTCAAGCTTTGATTCTCGGTGGATTGGAAGCTCAGGAAAGTGTTTAGGCAATCATAAAATCGTTTAAAGCTTTGATTCAAGGTAAATTCTTTTATTTTTAAATTTTTAAATTTTAGTTCAATTTTCCTAAATTTCTTTAAAACGTTATAATTTAGGTTTTATGAGCTTAGAAAACCTTTAACCTAAGTTAGTATAGCACAACCCAACTTGAATCTAAGCTAGATTGAACAAAAATTAAGATAGAATCAAGTTTTTCTATTTTTCTCATTTTTGGATTTCTTTGAAAATCCTTGAGCAAATCTTGTTTAAATGTGTTTAAAAGTGTTTTAGTATTTTTTTTTAATCATCTATGAATGTTTTCTATGCCTAAGAACTAAGAAAACAAGTTAGAAATGAAGATTTAAGCTCAGGAAGGCCGAAGCTTGAGTCTGGAACTTTTTAGATTTTTCCAATTTGGCAAGACGAACTTCAAGTTTGGTAGGCCAGATTCATAAGTTCGGCAGGCCAGATTCATATCATCAGTAGGCCAGAGTCATAGCAAGTTTGGTAGGTCGGACCTAGATGGTTGGCTGGTCGGATTGTATAGTTTGGTAGGCAGGACCAGGGGAACCGACAGGCCGATCAAGCTTCACAAAAATTTGTCCTTTTTCACCCATTTTTGCTATTTTAAACCTAGATTGAGATTTTAACCTTATAATATGATTTTACAAACATAAATAGCATACTAGAACACTATGCAATAGCTTAGCAACATAGAATATCTGAAGTTAGATATTGATGAAGTTAGTTTATATTTAAGGTTGTTTGTGGTTCTGTAGAGCTAATGTATAGCGGAGCGGGATTATGGTGCTGAGTTACGATGCAAGATATTGAGGTAGGACTTCTACTCCTTTTCTTTGGCATCTATGTTTTTAAACAGTTTTTGCCTCAAAAAGAATTCTTTCGAAATATTTTCAATGAATGATTGACAAAGATTTTTATCAGTTGTTTCCATAAACAATTGAACAAAATGATATTCATAATGAACCGCATAATAAATGTAAATGCATACACTTAGTAAAATAAGATTTTAATAACTATAGAAATGCATAGATGGGCATGATGCCATACTCAAGAGATCAGGTCATGTAGAGTGTGACCTTGGGGGCAAGTCCTGAAATCCAGCTGGGCTACTACGATGGTGATAATTATGGTTTGCCCAAGAAAGATAATAAGATATTTTCTGGACGAACTGATTTTGGTAAGGATAATTTAAGTGGATTTATTTATTTAATTCTATTTTCAAAATATTTTTATTGAATGATGAATTTTATATTCAAATTATTTGTTTTCATAACCTAGTCCTACTAAGTCTTTTGCTAATTTTTATTTGTTTTCAAATTCTTCCCCTTTAGGTGGAATCTAGCTTAGGATTGACGGAAAGTCCATTGATCAGACTTGCGAGCAGTAAAAGACCCCAAGTAGGTTATTTGTATTATTTAATCGAGGCATGTATTATTTTAATTTCCCTTTCTCAATGGACTGTGGTTATAGATCTAATTATTGTCGATACTATGTGTGTACACAAGTTGTGGGCCCAGTGGGACCCAACACATATTTCCTTTCCTTTATTTTATTCTATTTTATTTTCCTCTTATCTGTTTTATTATTTTAATAGTTGTTCAAAAAGTTTTAGATTTAGCACATTTTTCATAATGAACTAAATTCTTTGATTTGTGATTTTAATCAAAATTTGACTTAATTAACCCAATTAATCTCCCACGTCACCATTTGGATTTTGGGGCATGATAGAATAGTATCAGAGCCTTACGTTATGAACCTTAGAAATTATGCACACATAGGTATAACAATGAAATACCACTGGCAGTCCAATTTTGTTGTTAGAATTGAAAGAATAGCACCCAGACTTCATTCATGTATTGCTGATGCAAACCCAGGAAATGAGGAGAGTATGATGGAGGCGATGCTTGCTACTTTCTGGCAGATGGCAACGAAGGCAAGACTGGGGAATTTCGAGGCAAGTCATCGGCGTATGTACTTTAAGGAGTTCCAACGTTTATCTGTTTCAACCTTTGATGGAAATGGGGACCTATAGGTGGCTGAATATTGGTTAGACTTGATGGTGAAGCATTTGGACACCCTTGGTGTACCAGTGGAGTATTAAGTGGAGTTTGTAGCTTATAAACTTGAAAGTAGCACCAATACTTGGTGGAAGCAAGCTAAACATTTAGAGAACAAAGGGAATATTGCCTGGGACAAGTTCGAGGAGCTATTCTATTACCGTTACTTCCTGCAAGGATATAAGGATCATAAGGCCACTGAATTTTACAGATTGGAGTAGGGTAATATGTTGGTTCGGGAGTACAAGGCAAAGTTTAATGAGTTGGCTAGGTTTGCTCCATCCATTGTGTCATCAGAGCGTGAGAAGTGTATTAAGTTTTAAGAAGGGCTTAAGGCTTCCATTTGTAGCAAGTGGTCGCTCTTCAACTCTAAAATTTTGGTGAGCTAGTGTTATCAGCTATATCTGTGGAGAACGATTATGCACACTACTACGAGAACTGGGCAAGGACAATCAGAGGACCTAAGAGGAGCAACAAGAGAGGTAGTAGTTGCTAAGCTCAGGTAAAAAATCAGCAAGGCAACACTAGTGAGAGCAGCAGTTCATCAAGCAGTGGGCGCAGCAACCCCTATAGCTTCCATTGCCATTATTGCCAGCAGCCAGGTCACACAAGATACACTACCCAATTAGAAATGCTTTCCTAGGACTTTTGACAGGAGAAGGTTCAAGTCGTCAGCCTCAACCTTAGTTCTTACCTCCACCTCAGCAATTCCCTTAGTTGTAGTTCCATCAGTTCACTCCACAACAAATGCCACACCCAGCACAAGGATACCAGCCACAGAACTTTTAGTGTAATGCCCTACAATATCAAGCGCCAAGCATGGCTAGTGTGCAGTCTCCTCCACCATAGCAATATCAACCAATAGTGTTTGCAGACGAAAAGGGAAAGCTCCAGCCCAACTTCACAACATGACCTCAGGAAGCTTAGATGCTCAGACCAGCAACGCAATCGTCGACGGTATGGTTTTAGTTTCACAATCTTTAGCACATGTTTTATTCGATACTGGTGCCACTTATTCTCTCATTTCAAGTACTTTTGTATATGCCTTAGGATTAGAGATAGAAGAATTTGGTGAGCCCTTGGTTATTACCTCACCCCTAGGGTGGGTGTGTGTAAACTGTATATGTAAATCTTGTAAGATAATGATTGGGGCTGAGACTTTGAAGAGTGATTTGACTGTAATCCCCATGAGTTCATATGATGTAATCTTAGGAATGGACTAGTTATCCAAGTACAATGCAGTTGTAGACTGTCAACTTAAGAGAGTGACCTTAGTGTCTAATAAGGGAACAACGGTCACTTACCAAGGTGGTAATGATCGAACGATGAGTGAACGTCTCATGAAGACATGTCTTGGAGGGTAGAAGAATCTAGCTTGCTATGCATTCCTCATGAACCTAGAAAAAGAGTCTAGTGCATTGGGAAGAAATGCAATGATACCCATGGTGGATGAATTTGAAAATGTTTTCCCTGACGAGTTACTGGGATTACCACTGCATCGGGAGATTGAGTTTGGTATTGAGTTGCTTCCAGGAACCACTTTGATTTCTATAGCACCTTATCAGATGGCATTGGTAGAGATGAAAGAATTGAGAAAGCAACATCAAGAGCTTGCTGACAAAGGGTATATTTGGAACAGTTCATCACCGTGGGCTGCACTGATTTTGTTTGCCAAAAAGTATGATGGGATCCTCAGGTTGTGCATAGACTACCACAGCTAAATCAAGTCACCATGAAGAACAAGTATCCACTGCCTGGGGTCGATGAGTTGTTTGATCAGTTAGGATGTTCACGTTACTTCTTGAAGATCAATTTGCGTTTGGGGTACCACTAGCTCAAGATTAAGGAAGAAGACATCCCCATGATAGCCTCAGGACCCGGTGTGGACACTTCAAGTTTTTGGTGATGCCATTTGGTTTGACAAATGCTTTGGCAGCTTTCATGGACTTGATGAACAGGATTTCAGGCCTTATTTGGATTAATTTGTGATCATGTTTATTGATGACATCCTGATCTATTCTAAGACTTGGGATGAGCATGAAGAACATTTGAGGATCATGCTTCAGACTCTTCGGGAGCACCAGCTGTATGCCAAAAAGGAAAAGTACAAATTTTGGGTAACTCAAGTTAAGTTTTTGGGACATATCATCTCTGAGCAAGGCATTTCAGTAGATCCTTCTAAGATAGAAGCCATAGTGGAGTGGGAACGACCAAGGAATGTGGTAGAGATCTATAGTTTCTTAGGGCTCACAAGATATATAGGAAATTTGTAAAGGACTTCTTGAAGATAGCAGCTCCGTTGAGAAGACTAGTAAAGAAGAATGTTAGATTCAAATGGGATGAGAAATGCAAGTTTGCCTTCGAAGAGTTAAAGAATCGATTGACTATAGCTCCAATGTTGATTATCTTGAATAGTGATGAGCCGTACGAAGTTTACACAGATGCTTCAGGACGTGGGCTTCGGTGTATGTTGATGCAACATGGACACGTGGTGGCATGTAGATCGAGACAATTAAGGCCTCACGAGTGGAACTACCCCACTCACGACTTAGAGCTTGCAATGGTATTTTATGCATTGAAGATTTGAAGATGCTATCTGTATAGGGCGATATTTTAGGTTTTCTTCGAGTACAAGAGTTTGAAGTATCTGTTTACTCAGAGGATCTAAATTTGAGGAAGCAAAGGTGGATGGAATACATGGAAGATTATGATTTTACACTGTAGTACCATCTTAGAAAAGCTAACATAGTCATAGATGTGCTTAGTAGAAAGTTTTTAGGGATTCTCGCTTGCTTGGCTCTTGAAGATTAGAAAAAAGATGCAAAAGTGAGTGAGTAGGGGCTACAATACTATGAAGACTACAATTGAGTTTTGATGTATCATATAGAGACAACCCCAACTCTCATTTAGATGGTGCAACAGAATCAGTGGTGAGACCAGCAACTATAGGTAATCTGGACTCGAATTCAAAACGAAGAGCAATTTGAGGAATGGAGAATACGTGGTGATGGGTAGTTGTATTTCAGGGAGCGTTTGGTAGTTCCAGCAATTGCAGAAGTGATGAAGGCTGTAATGGATGAAGCTTACAAGTCTCAATTCACCATTCATCTGGGGAGCACAAAGATGTACTATGATCTAAAGAGGCAATACTAGTAGAAAGGCATGAAGAAAGGTGTTTGAGAATACATGGCCAAGTGCGCAACTTGTCTCCAGGTGAAGGCCAAGCACTAGAAGCCAGCATGTCAGGTTCAGCCACTTCCTATTCCATGGTGGAAATGGGAGCATATTACGATGGACTTTCTCATCGGTTTGCCGAGGATGGAGAAAAGACATGATGCAATTTGGGTCATGGTCAACAGGTTGACAAAATCGATGCATTTCATCCCTTTTAGGTCGACATGTTCGAGGAAAGTTCTCAAGGAGCTATATCTATAGAATATAGTAAGGTTGCATGGAGTTCCCTTATCCATCACTTTTGATAGAGACACCTGATTCAACTCCAAGTATTGGAGGAGCTTTTAGGAAGCCTTGGGAATGGACTTGAACTTTAGGATGGCATTTCATCCTTAGATCGACGGGCAATCTAAGTGGGTCATTCAGATCCTCGAAGATGTGTTACGTGCATGTGTGTTAGATTTTGGCGGGAACTAGAAGAAGTATTTGTATTTAGCAGAGTTTGCATACAACAACAGCTATCAAGCGAGCATTGGCATGGCACTGATAGAAGCACTATATCGACGATCGTATCGATCACCTATGTGTTGGGTAGAACTAGAAGACAGGATTGTTCTCGGGCTAGATGAGATTGGTGGCAGCAACAAGAAGGTCGCCATAATTCGAGATCGGTTGAAGGCTGCTCAGAGTAGGGAGAAAAGTTATGCAGATAGAAGATGCCGATGCTTGGAAATCAAATAGGAGATTTTGTTCTCTTGAAAGTTTCACTACACGGTGTATCATGTTTCGATGCAAGTGGGAAACTTGCACCGAGGTACGTTGGGCTGTTCAAGTTGACTCAACACGTTGGTATGGTCACCTATCAGCTCGATCTTCCTTCCGAGCTCTCTCATGTTCATGACGTATTTTACATGTCGATGCTTTGGAAGTGTCCCTCGAGCAGAGCAAGATAGTCTTATTCCATGATGTGTAGATCTAAGAAGACACGACATACGAGGAGGTGTCGTTCTAGATTATCGATCAAAAAGTGCTCAACTTGTGATGTCGTGACATTCCGTTAGTGAAAGTAGTGTGGCAGCATCATGGGGTTGATGAAGCCACTTGGGAGTTAGAATCAACCATGTGGAAGTTGTATCTACACTTATTTTATTTATGAGTTGACTGTAATTTTGAGGACGAAATTTCTTTCAGGGATAGAAAGCTATAACACCCTGAAATTAATTAAGCATGATTAGTGTATGAAATGGTGAATTAGTTAATTTAATTGTTTTATCAAGTTTTCAAATTGATATTGCTTTTAATTTTTTTATTTAATTTTGATTTATCTTAAATATTTTTATTTGTTATTTTGAATTTTGAAACAAAATAATTTGTCAAAGACCAAATATGCCTCTTTTTGCAAAACCATGGGTGGCACACGGTTTTTCACATAGTGAAACCATGCTCCTTTTCTTTTATTTAATCTCTCTCTCCATCTCTTTCCCTCATCTCTCATGCTCTCCCTCTCTCATTCTCAGACCCTCTCTCTCTCGTCTCTCTCTCACCATTCCTTTCTTTCTCTTTTCCTTCTCATTTTTTATTCAAAAACAAGGCTTAAGCTTCAATTCTCGGTGGATTGGAAGCTCAAGAATGCATTTAGGCGATCATAAAACTTGTCTTAAAGCTCCGATTTGAGGTAAATTCTTTTATTTTCAAATTTTCAAATTTTGCTTCAATTTTCCTAAATTTCTTTCAAACGTTGTAATCTAGGTTATATGAGTTGGAAAAACCATTAACCTAACTTAGTATACAATAACCCAACTTGAATCTAAGCTAGATTGAACAAAAATCAAGATAGAATCAAGTTTTTCTATTTTTCTTCATTTTTCTCATTTTTGGATTTCTTTGAAAATCCTTGAGAAAATCTTGTTTATATGTGTTTAAAAGTGTTTTAGTATGTTTTTCTATCATCTACGAATGTTTTCTATGCCTGGGAATTAAGAAAACAGGTTGGAAATGAAGATTTAAGCTTGGGGAGGCCGAACCTCAAGTTTGAAACTTTCCAAATTTTTCTAGTTTGATAGGCTGGATTCATGAGTTCAGCAAGCCAGATTCATATCATCAGCAGGTCGGACTCATAGCGGGTTCGACAGGCCAAACTATACAGTTTAGTAGGCCAGACAAAGGGAACCGACAGGCCAGGCTTCATGAAAATTTGTCCTTTTTCACCTGTTTTTCTTATTTTAAACCCAAATTGAGATTTTAACCTTATAATATGATTTTACAAACATAAATGGCACGCTAGAACACCAAGCGATAGCTTAGCAACATAGAATATCTTATGTTAGATATTGATAAACTTAGTTTATATTTAAAGTTGTTCGTGGTTCGGTGGAGCTAACGTATAGTGAAGTGGGACTACAGTGTAAAGTTGCGGTGTAGAATATTGACGTAGGACTTCTACCTTTTTTCTTTGGTAGCCATGTTTTTGAACAGTTTTGGCCTCAAAAGAATTCTTTCAAAATATTTTCAATGAATGATTAAAAAAGATTTTTATCAGTTGTTTTCATAAACCGTTGAATGAAATGATATTCATAATGAACCACATAATAAATGTAAATAAATACACTTGGTCAAATGAAATTTTAAGAACTATAGAAATGCATATATGGGCATGATGCCATACTCAGAGATCAGATCGTGTAGAGTGTGACCTTAGGGGTAGGTCTTGAAACCTAGTTGGGCCACTATGGTGGTGATAATTATGATTTTCCCAAGAAAGATAATAAGAAATTTTTTGGACGAACTGATTTTGGTAAGGATAATTTAAGTGGATTTATTATTTAATTCTGTTTTTGAAATGTTTTTCTTGAATGATGAATTTTATATTCAAATTATTTGTTTTCATAACCTAGTCTATTGAGCTTTTCGCTCACTTTTATTTGTTTTCAAACCCTTCCTCTTTAAGTGGAATTCAGCTTAGGACTGATGGAGAGTCCACTGATCGAACTCGTGAATAGTAAAAGACCCCGAGTAGGTTATTTGTATTATTTAATCGAGGCATGCATTATTTTAATTTCCTTTCCTCACTGGACTGTGGTTGTAGATCTAATTACTATCGATACTATGCATGTGCACAAGTTATGGGCCCGATGGGACCCAACATGTATTTTTTTTCCTTTATTTTATTCTATTTCATTTTCCTCTTATCTGTTTTATTATTTTGATAATTGTTTAAAAAGTTTTAGATTTATCACATTTTTCATAATTAACTAAATTCTTTAATTTGTGATTTTAATCAAAATTTGGCTTTATTAACCTAATTAATTCACTCACCTCCCAAATTTCGGGGCATGGCAATAATGTCCTCCGCAACAATATTCATAATTGAGCTAGGTTTATAGTATTCTGTACAACCTCTCCAATTACATCTTTGTCTATGGATTCCGTTAATTCTCTAATGATGATCTTTTTATGAACAACTTATAAACAAGGATTTTGAATAATATTTTATATTCCATATCAATAGCAAGATCTCTACATCCAAGTTCCCAAATTAATACTAATGGGAATATTAACATTCTATCTTGTAGGAGCTATGAATTCCATATCTCTAAGTAATATTCCTAGCTACCTATAAAAGTATGTCTCCAATGTAGCGTTATTGATAATGTATTTATAGATCTCACTCATTAACAATCAAAAGACGTAATAAATAGATGTGTGTCCACTAATCACCTCAGGATTAAGGTATTATCCATAAAATGATTAATGATGATAAAAATCTAATTTCTCATTATGGAATTACACAAGAAATTAAATTTTATCCTAGTCCAGGTTTAATGTGTTCTAAATACACTGATGTCTCTATCTAGTAAGCATATTACTATAATTCGGATGAGATTATTCCATTAAGTTAGGAATAGACAACATTACAATCTTAGGCAAGATGAAGTATCTAGCTTATCTACAACTTATAAACTAAAATTAATACTAAGTATACATAATCATATCCTATGTATTATGAACACTTCATATACGTGATTATGGACTTTTATAAGTATTGGAACCTTTATGATATTTGCATGCATATATAACAACATATATATTATGGAGAACAACAAAGAATATTATCTATTAGTATTGTAATACTTTATTTTTTGTAACGTCCAATTGGGATAAAACGACATATGTTGTAAGCACCAAACCCAATAACCACCTTTTCCCCTTTCTCCTCATTTTTCGTTAGTTTCCTCTACAACTATTCAACAAATCTTGTTCTACCCTACGTTGACTATGCCATTCATGATCGCCTATTCTACAAGCTTATGTTTATCTCAATGAAGGAGTGTCTTAGCTCAGTTCATGATACTTAGATAAGGAATTTGATTGTTGACTTGTGTGAAGAATTGTTGACTAAAAAAAGAAAGAAAAACAAGTTCAAAGATCGTCTAATGTTGTAATTTTTGGAATTTTAATAGAAAACGCAACAAAATAATGGATCAATAGACAAACAAAAAAAATTTTGTCATAGCTTTGTTTTTCAGAAATTTATATATAATTTTAATAATTGAAAACATAAAGAGATTATAATTCAAATCTTTTGAAGCGTATTAGGATATTCTAGTTTTCCTTTTTAACACTATAGTTTTCTAAGCTAAGCCTTCACACAAATAGAATGACAAATGGTGTCCAACTAAATTGAATGAATTAATCTCACACTTTTCCCGTATTGCGATGTATTCAATACATGAGATGATAGGACTTTTTTTCAAAGAAAATACTCTTAGCTTTTCTTTTTGGAGACTTAGAAAATAATATGTATATTAAAATTGGTATCTCCACTCTTTATATCATAGAGTAATTATTTAATTTTTAATGTTTTAAATTTTCAAATTAATTAAAAAAACCACATACTTCATAGTGGGAGAGAAATACACGCCACATATGACGATATTGTTGGAAAAATAGTATGCAGCAGAATTTTCAAATTTTTTATATTAGAGTATTTTTAAAAATACAAGTTTGACACACTATATGCACAAATTAACCAGATCTTACTAACCTCTAAATGCCAAAGAACTCCCATGATCCGTGAAGAGAAGTAACGTTCCAAAAGAGCCTCAACCAATTGGTTTTCTTTGTTATTCTCTATCAATGATTGGAGTTAGTGTAGGCTCACACGTACAGCTCTTTCACCAGGTGACTCTCCTTCCAACCAATTGAGAGAACCCAAAGCTAGTGTTTGTGATTTGTAAACAAGAGCTCTCAAGTAGTTTCAGAATCTCACTTGCAAAGTATCACTCTTAATCTCTTAATTGATCTAAATAATAATGAGACTCACTCCCTTTTTCTATAGGTTAGGTCTAGGATTCAGTCCTTATCAGATACTACCTCAAAATTCTAATCAAAATAAAATTCGGATCAATATCTTATGAAATTCACTTGAAAACATGTGATCCTTTTATCGTGCGATTGGCATGCCGAACTTGCCCCATCGCCAAGCCGAACCTGAGAATCGGCATGCCGAACTGTCGATAAAATTCTCAACGAATCTTTTATTTTTCACTCGAGATTCAATAGAATAAAGTTTCAGTTTTAATTGAAATAACCTAATAGAGAAGTTATCTAATTAAGACAACTTTATCTAGATAATCTCTAGGAAAATAAATGAATTCCTAATAATTCTACAAGTTTATCTTGATTTAATTTATTCAAAATTAAACCAATTGATAAACAAATAAGAATTTTCCGATCCCAATAATTTAATAAGTTTATCTTGAATTAATTTTGTCATAAAATTAATTCAACCGATAAACGGACATGAATTATTTGATTATTCCAAATTTCAACCAATCTAATAAATCTGACATAAGTCTCAATTATTAAAAAAAACATGCTGTATTGTTATTGGATTTTTGTGAGCTAGTAAAGGGGACCTGATGGACCTATATAATTTAAGCTCTTAATAATTATGGAACTCAATATCTTAGATATATATTTCATAATTATCAAATCCAATACTACTCCACTAAAAGCTTGGAGCTGCACTCTCAAACTATATAGAATTATGAAGCCCTTGTAGCTAAGTCTCCATGACATATCATAGGGTATTGTATCCCCATAAGATTATCTATTATCGGCTTAAGGATAAGTTCTGTCTTACCTTCCTGATTACTTTTATCTTATATTCTATTATCTCACCATCGAAAAACTTGCTATCCAAAGACAGTATACCATTTGGTTACACCTATGTATCCAAATGGTTGGGTGCTCCATTTTTTCAATTATAAGATAATGCATATAAGAGGATATCACTACTCCTAAAGAGGAGATATGGATTCCATATCTATGAATAACAGGTCTACGCTATCAAGAGTCATGCCTTTAATGTGCCGGCATGCACACCACTATTAAAATGTGGGTGTCACCCTTTGATACATCAAAAGACACAAGTCAAGACAACGGACCCACTATTCATCTCAGAATTAAGATACAATACAAATGATTGTCTAAAGTGAATCGATTTGCTGAGATAGAATTATTAATCTAAATCAATTCATGTTATGTCCCGATCTAACACATTGTCACTTATGACAACGTACCAATGTTTCTATTCACAGAGTCTACCTCCGATGGTCAAGACAAATTATCTCCCAATAGGGATATAGACAACATAATAAACTTTACATGAATGAAGCGTCCAACTTTATCCCTCAATTGTAGATATTATGATTTAGACCGTCACCTTAAGAATTGTGTCTTCTATATAATCTGTCCATCATATGCCCAATTCTTAAAGGTTTAGACCCACAATCTCATACTATTGTTTGCTTAACATACATTCAACAAATATGAACTTAAAGAGGACAAGATTTGGTATATGAATAATAAATGAATTCTTTATTGATAAAATGTCTCCAAAAACATATTACATTTTACTCCATAGGGCATACACATCTAACAATCTCCTACTTGCACTAAGTGAGTAAATATGACAAATCTCGCATCCCCATAGCTTCCACATGCCTCTCGAAGACTCTCCTATTAAGTGTCTTCATGAATAGATTAGCTAATTATCCTTTGACACGATTTTACATATCGTGACATGCCCGCCCTCGATGAAGTCCTTTATCACATGATACTTCCGATCAATAAGCTTGCTCTTCTTGTGAAACCTTGGTTCCTTATGTTAGACATGTATGCCCTAAGGAGTAAAAATGCAATGAGTTTTTGAAGACATTTTTATCAATAAAGAATTCATTTATTATTCATATACCAAATCTTGTCCTCTTTACGTTCATATTTGTTGAATGT